>QANX01002031.1:5089-21566 GCA_003254975.1 Ochetophila trinervis | reverse complement strand
AAAAAAAAAATCCGAATTTTGTTTGTTTTTTTCTTTTTCTTTTTTTTGCTTAGGGTAATATTTGCTTTCCATTACTCTAATTCTTATTTTTGCTTTTCTGTTGATCTAGTTTCTTTCGTTGGTTAGGTTTTGAGATTGTGATAATTGTTTTTGTTGCTTTGATTTGTTGTGTTTAACTCTAAAGTGCAACTTGATTCTGGAGATTGTGAGTGGTAAAAGGCTTGAGTGGTGAGCACATTGAGGGTAAAAGCCGAAATTGTGTGAAACACGAGCATAGTTACCATTAAAAAGAGTGAAACACGTGAGGGAGAGAAGTAAGGTTTTCGTTTTACTAATCTTGTCTTGTAGAAACTAAAATGTCAAGAACAGAAGGAAAAGAAGCCGCTCATTATGAGGAAGAGCTTGAAAAGGAGATGACACCGGACATGATGCTTTTTTACAAAGCCTTCAAAGGAGAATTTCGGAGGTTGAACAAGAAGATGGATAAGCTAAATGATAAGGTAAGTGAAGTCTTTTTGACTGCCACAAATAACCCAAAGGAAGATGGGTCGCGAACTAGATATATAGAGCCATCAAGTTTCGAAGATGATGAAGTATCAAATCAGTCCATGAGGAGACGTCCAAGGAGGGAGGAACCAAGAGCTTGGAGACATGAGCATAATGAAAAGAGAGTCAAACTTGCACCTTTATCTCCAATGGAGGTGTATTTTGAACAATTGAAATTATCCAAAAGTTCATATGGGGATTTGGGAAGTGCAACAAATAAAAAAATTGCGTGTAAAGAGGCCAAAAGTGAAAATAATATAAATAAAGGCCCAATGGTGAGTGATTGCACTAATAAGAAAAATAAAGAGGAAAGTGCAATAGAAAAAAAGTGAAAAGAGTGAAAAGAAAAATAGTTTTAATGCAAAAAAGAGAGAAGTCAATAGTGCATTCTTAGGCAAGAAAGAAATATTATTAGTGAGGTTTCGAGAAGTTTTGCTTTATGAACCTAACCTTAACCTCAATTTGCCTAGTGTTTTTGTCTCTTTATTGCAGGACTTTGATGTGAAATCAAAATTGCATGGCGTGGCTAGAACTATTAAATATGATAGCGATGTGGAATGTTTGAGTACTTTTGGAAAAGGTTTATGTGATGACATGTGGAGGATATTCAAACCAGGAGATTGCGATTGGGTATATTTAAGGAAGAAAAGGTTTCCTAACCTTAGGAAATCAAAGTTCATTGCTAGAGGTGATAAATTGTTCCAAGTGCTTGATAGAGTCAATGACAACTCATACAAAATTGCCCTTCAGGGGGAGTATAATTAGTCCGCTATTTTCAATGTTTATGATATTTTTGCTTTCGATAAGGATACAGATTCGAGGACGAATCTTTTTGAAGAGGAAGGGAATGATGCGGGCATCATAAAGTCATATTCTAGCATTGAAACAAAAGATGATGACATCATCTTACCTAGTAAACCAGTGACGCGTTCTCGAGCTAAGAAGATCAAAGAGGGAATGCTTGGACTTGTGAAAAGAATTATGGATGGAGATCGATTCAAGTTTCCAAATGATTTGAACACTTTTCCAAGGCCTAATGATGATTTAAGCATGTTGTCCAACCAAGGGATGAAAGTTATAATGATGCGCGAGAGTTGCGGAGATGAAACGGCGTAAATTTAAAAATAAACAACTTAGAATGGCAATTTCGTAATTTTAGCTATTTTTGGATGATAATGGCAGTTTCGTAATTTAGCTATTTTCGGATTATAATGGCAGTTTTGTAATTTTTGCTATTTTCGTTTTTAGGGTTAGTTTTCAACCTTAGGATTACTTTCTTAATATTTAATGGTTTAGATTGATTCTTGATCTAACCCTAGTCCTTATATAAAGGGGGATCAATTCTTTTGTAAGACAGATTTGAGTTTTTAATCAATTGAGAGAATTAATTTTCCTATTGCTCCCAGGAGTGTTCTTGCAAGGTGAGGAATCAATTTCTTCTTCTTGTTGCATTAGGAGTTGAATTATCTTATCAAAGTAGAAATACTTTGTGGCGATTATTCTTCTCTTTCCCTAGCCTTCTAATCCACGTTTTTAGATACAAGTTATCTAAGGGTTTGGTAGGGCGGGTTCTTGTTTTCCAATTATTGTTCAATATTTCTTGTGTGTTTGGGGTTTCGGATTNAGATTTGAGTTTTTAATCAATTGAGAGAATTAATTTTCCTATTGCTCCCAGGAGTGTTCTTGCAAGGTGAGGAATCAATTTCTTCTTCTTGTTGCATTAGGAGTTGAATTATCTTATCAAAGTAGAAATACTTTGTGGCGATTATTCTTCTCTTTCCCTAGCCTTCTAATCCACGTTTTTAGATACAAGTTATCTAAGGGTTTGGTAGGGCGGGTTCTTGTTTTCCAATTATTGTTCAATATTTCTTGTGTGTTTGGGGTTTCGGATTCTTTTATCTTGGGGTTCCGCATCATCATGACAAATACATTAGTTAACCTCTCTTAACCTAAATTGGCCAAAAGTTGATACATCAATGTATCTTGGTCTAGCAAGCACAAGATAGTTTAAGCATCACCAATCTAAACTACCAAATTTAAGTCCTAAGACATGCAAACCCAATAAGTTCTTGTTAAGGTGTCACTAGGCATGATTTTATCCCTATCTACTATGTATTTCATTGCAAGCAATACTATAGCTCTTTTCCCTAAGCCAATATAATATTAAATCTGATGTGGGCATCGAGCGCTCTTCTAGCATGGATGTTCGTGGTGAAGACATTGTGCTGCCAAGTGGACCAGTGATACGTTCTCGAGCTAAGAAGATCAAAGCGGGAATGCTTGGACTTGTGAAGAGAATAATTGATGAAGATCGATTCAAGTATCCACATGATCCAAACACTTTCATGAGGCATAATGATGATTTAAGCATGATGTCCAAGCAAGGAATGAAGGTGGTAATGCTGCTCGGGAGTTGCGAAGATGAAACGACATAATTTTAGCCATTTTCGGATTTTAATGGCAGTTTCGTAATTTAGCTATTTTCGGATTATTATGACAGTTTCGTAATTATTGCTATTTCCAGATTATAATGGCAGTTTTGTAATTATTTCTATTTTTAGATTATTTTTATTTAGGGTTAGTTTTTAGCCTTAGGATTACTTTCCTAATTACTTTATGGTCTAGATTGATTCCTTAACCTAACCCTAATATCTATATAAAGGGGGCGTTACTAGCTTGTAAGACAACTTTGATTATTGATTAAATAGAATCTATTCTTGTTTTCAACAAGACTTGTGTGTTCCAAGTGAGGATAGTTCTTCTTCTACTTGTTGCATTTGGGAATTGATCTTCTTATCAAAGGTATTTACTTTGTGGCGAATTTCAATTTCATTCTTTGCCTTCTAATTAGTGTTGCTAGATACAATTGTTATCTAGAGTTGCTATAGGGCAGGTTTTTACCTAGGGTTTGTTCCATATCATCTTGTGTGTTGGGATTACAATTTCTTTAAGCTTGGGGTTCCGCATCAAAATCATTCACCTTTTTCATGAAAGCATTAAGATGACAATGAAATATTAACTATTAATATGAATTAAAAAATAATTAGGGATTAAAAACTAAATATTCATAATAGGGCTACATCATAATTCTTATAAAAGTTTAGTTACTCATATTCAAAGTAATAACGATCAATAATTCCCAAGAAAACATATTATGAATATATAAAAAAGAAGGAAAGAAAATCTAGGGCTGTCCAAAATCTCCTCTTCCTCTTCCTCCAATGGCTCTTCAAAATATGTCTCCAAAAGCAAGGTTGAATCCTTTTAAAGGCTGGCTGAATTGTAACGCCACATTCTCTCTCCAACCAATATTGTCTCCAATTTAGTCACCGCACTTCAGACGGTATGGAGTTTTTGGTCAGACTTCCCAGAGGGTCACCCATCCTAGGAATGCTCCCACTGGAGCACGCTTAACCCCAGAGTTCTTCAAACTCTGAAGCCAAACGCTCTGAAAAGGCCTTGGTTGTTAAGAGAGTGCTCACTTTACATTTGAACCATTACCACATGACCCCCTTTCCACACCCGGGCGATGTGGGATTGGACACCGATCTCTGCCAGTAAGGTAGCCTGCCAGTGCCTCGCACCAGCCCACACTTACTCTGGCTACGCTAGTAAGGTAGCCTGCCAGTGCCCTTTGCACCCGCCCACACTTACTCTAGCTTTTTAGATCCGGGTCGTCACAGAATTCTTCCCCTCCATTCTTCTTGATGTAGCAGAAAATTATATCTCTCTAAACTCTTGAGAATTGTGTTTAGAATTGTAAGATAAGGGATGTAGAATACATGTCTCAAAGGCTCTAAAGTGTAGGGTATTTATAGGGAAAGAATGCTGGAGAAATACTTGTAAAGCAAGGACAAAATCCTAGAGTTCTAACTTTACCCTACTTCTAATTCCACAAGGTAATAAAGAATTATCTATTAAAAAAAAGGATTAAGATCAATATCATCCATATTATTACTCTAAGTGGTCAACAATATGGGCTCAAAAAGGTAATTTGTGCCCTAAAACTGATGTCACACTTCTAATTAGATTAGGAAAGGAATTCATATATATTTATTATTTCAATCATTTTCCTTTAGCTACTTCCTTCTCTAATTAATGATCCAATTAATATTGGAATGTTCTAGACTTTTCAAGTGCCATGTGAGGTGGCAATAATAATACAGGTGGCTGGAGAGTGATGATATGGTAATCCTAGTAATCCATGCTTAGGTGGCATCCTAGTTGGCAAAGACATTTTCCTTTTATATTTTCTATGTCCGTCAATAGATTTCAAGCACATTTTGGATCCCCAAATGAACTCCAAATTTATTGAGTCTATTTTCACAAGTTATTTCTATGTTTTAGCTTTCTAGGCATATCTTGATTGCACACATTGGACATTAGAAAGACATTCAAAGGTCAATCTTCCCATAGAAGTGTAAGTTTGTCGCAACTGCTGAAAATGTCCACATTTAAAATCAAGCTGTTACTGACTGGCTGATCCAATTGTAATGAAATTTTATAGGATTGATCCTTGATGATTCAGAAATTTTTAGCATCTAAAATCGCACAGAAATTGGATGTTATGCATGCAACACCTGCCCCTTTGGATGTTGCATCTAGGATGGGTTTTCCAAAGATGGGATTTAGGCAGCTTGCCAAATGTATATTTTGTTGATAGCTCTTTCTTGATGTTCCGAATCACTGAACAACTAGTCTTTATCACGTTAAGTGGTGAAAGCATCATGTAATATTCTTCAGATTTATTCCACTAAATAAAATTGTTGCAAGTAAGCTTATGCCAAAAAAGGTTGGCTTACGAAATAGTTAATTTTCTCCCTACGTAATTTTTTCAAGATTGGCTTCATTAGATTCGATGGAAGGAAATCCTTCTTCATAAAGCTTCCTACGTTTTTTGCCTGAGTAATGTTAGGCACATCACGTTGCAGTTGCTCTTTCTTTCTTTGTGTGGCAGAAGCCTTTTTATCTTTGTGTTGGAAAAACATCTGGATTTTACACGTTCTTTGTGTAAATTCTCTTGAGAGCCTAGGATAGCATCAACTAGCTCTTCTTGCTTGTCCTGGAGCTTCCATATAGCATTCACTTCGTCAACCATGGTAATGTCATTATGGATAGCTTATTTGTTTATGTTGGTCCCATGAATTTGGATAGAATTTGAGTCTGTTTGCCATCTTATTGCGGTTCTTTGTGACCTTACAGCTTTTGGTGGCATCTTCAATCTCAATAAGCGCTTTGGTTCCCCAGCAGAGTCACAAAAATGACAGGGCTAAGTACAAGTGCATGGATTCTTTGGGCTTCGGGCATATGCATAGATTGGGCCAATACTAGACCCCATTTGAGTTTTTAATTTGTTTTAATAAACAAATTCATGTGTCTCCCAAGCCCATGCCTTTTGGTAGCACACCTAGTCAGAAACCTCAAACAAGAAACTGCCCGTGGAGAACAAAGACAGTAGACCTTAGCTCTCTAAAAGGCTAGTTAGCACATACATGAACCAATATTGGAAAAGAATATCAGTATACTATTATGTCCAAACCAAAGCAAAGTGACAAAAATGGTTTTAAAGGTGAAAAAGTAGAAACGTGTAATCCAATATGTAGAAAAACATATAATCTAGGAGGATAAAAATACATAATCCGAGTTGTAGAAAAAATGTATACACGGATGAATAGAAAATGACATATGCATGCAACAAATAGTCATGACTTTGCATAAAAGGTAAAATCCTACAAGCCTACATAAAGAGCTAAATACACTTATCCAAAACGTCTTTTAACAAGATACAAGTAATATAGAGCATATCTTGCATAGACATATGTAAGCATATATGATCAAATGTTTAAACAATCCAAAGCAAAATATATATAAGCAATTTATCCTTTTAAACATTCAATAAATTAATATAATAGAACATAAACAACATAAGCATATGTTTAAACATAATCTCTTCCCCTTTTTCAAATGTAAAGTAAGATGGAAAGAATGGTATAGAGAGGGAAGCAGAGCATATGTAAGATGGGAAAAATGGAGAATAAAAAATACATAATCTGGGTTGTACGAAACATTTATACCCGTACAAATAGAAAATGACATTTACGCATGCAACAAAAGTCATGGTTTTGCATAGAAGGTAAAATTATACTTAAAGAGCTAAATAAACTTATCCAAAAATGCTATTAACCGGATAATAAAAGTAATAAAGAGCATGTCTCGCATAAACACACGTAAGCATATATGATCAAATATTTAAACTATCCAAAGCAAAATATATATAAGCAACCTATCCTTTTAAACATTTGAAAAATGAATATAATATAACATAAACAACATAAGCATATGTCTAAACATAAATACTTCCCCTCTTTCAAATGTAAAGTAAGATGGGAAAAATGGTACAGAGAGGGATGGAGAGCAAAATTTGTAACATATTTATAAATGGTATTTCTTGGTTAGCTAGACTAAGCGATGTAGTTGATAGGCATAAAAAGTTACTGTTTTTATGCCATAGTTTATATAGAATTTTGGCTAGTTTAGATTTAATTGTTAATGCAAAGTACTTAATTATTGTATTTTTCTATTTTTAGAGAAAGAGAGGTAAATGGTGGAATTTACTGTATTTCTGTGCAATATTTACTTATAAAATTATATCTGGAGCAACACTTAGAGGTTTTGTGCAATTTTAGTTGAAATTGATTCCTGATTCAATAAGCTTCAATTCTGTAAAGTTTCATTGTAATTGGATTGGTCAATCAGTACCAGTTAGATTTACAAGATCAACATTTTCAACAGTAGCTGCATACTTACACTCTCTTGTAGAAATTGGAAATTGAATGCCTTCCTGATGTCCATTTTGAGCGATCAAGAAATTCCTGGAAAGCTAAGAAATAGACCTAACCTTTACAACTAGAATCAGGGAATTAAGAGTTCATTTGGTCATCCCAAGTGTACTTTGAATTTGCCTGACGTACATTGAAGATATAAAAGGAAAGTGTTTGCCTACTAGGATGACACCTATGCATGGACTGGCACATCATTACTCTCCAGCCATGTGTACAACTATTGCCACATCATATGCCACATGGGAGGTCAGATAATTCTAAATATATTAATTGAAATAATAATTAGAGAAGGAATTAAAATTAAAGAGAAATTGGATTCCTAAAGGGATTTGGATTGTTTCATTATCTAAGTGTGAATGAGAAGCACAAATGACCTAAACAGTCCTAGGGGGTTGGCCATATTGAGGAATTATAAGAGTTTTTAATTGTGATAATATATTATCTCCTATTATGTTGGAATAAGATCTAGGGTTAGAGAATAAGTCTAGGGTTTTTAGGATGAATAAAAGATTGCATATTAAAGAGAGCTTATGTTGAAATGGATATATGCTTATAAATTTTTATTTGGTGGAGTAAAGTAGAAAATAATTTGGGTATGGTCGATGATGGTGAAATTTGGCTATTATGAATCGTTGATGAGGAAAAGGAAGTATAAGCAAGGTATGAAAAATAGCAATTTGGGGGTTAGAAGGAAATAGAAAAGAAAAAAAATTAAAAAAGGGTGTTGTGAAAAATAAAGATGTTTTGTGAAGTTTGAAGGAAGGGAATAAAAAAAGTATATTTGAAAAGAGAAAATGAAAAGTTTTATAAGCATATTATTCATAAGTTTTCTTTCTTTGAATTTTTATTTTGCTATCCTTTTCTTTCTTCTAACCATTACCCTTCAGCCTTTACAATCCAAGCTTATAAAGTCCTAATGATTCAAGGTAATGCCTTGATGTCAAGCATATGGTCGTTCATATTTTACAATGGCTATTTAGTGTAGATTTATTTAATTGCATGACATTGAGTGTATTATTTGATATCACACACACACTTTGAAAGTAATGATTATGCTGAATAGAAGATAAGGTGTTGAGATGCATGATTACTTGTAAATTACTTTTGAATTAATATGATTATGCAATCTTTGAGGCAACCTCATCAAGGTATTTTGGATTTTATAGGATTTGTGTTTGTAGTTATTTTGGGGTACTTGATAGGCATAAAAAGTTACAAATTTTATATTGTACTTTGACTAGTTTAGATTTAATTCTTAATGACAAGTAATGAATTATTGTATTTTTCTATTTTTACAGAAAAGAAGACAAATGCTGAAATTTACTGTATTTCTACGTAATCTTTACTGAGAAAATCATATCTCGAGTTACACTTGGAGGTTTCGTATGATTCTAGTTTAAATTGATTCCTGGTTGAGTAAGTTTCAATTCTGTAAAGTTTCATTGTAATTGGATTGAAAAATCAGTACCAGTTTGATTTACAAGATCAACATTTTTAACAGTTGCGGTAGACTTACATGCTCTTGGGGAAATTGGAAATTTAATGCCTTCTTGATGTCCATTTTGTGAGATCCTGGAAAGCTAAGACATAGACCTAATCTTGGCAACTGGAATCATGTAATTCAAAGTTCATTTGGTCATCCAAAGTGTACATGGAATCTGCCTGATGTACATCGAAGATATAAAAGGAAAATGTCTTTGCGTACTAGGATGACACCTATGCATGGACTACTACATCATCACTCTCTAGCCAGGTGCACAATTATTGCCACATCATATGCCACCACATGGGAGGTCAGATTATTCTAAATATATTTGGAATAATAACTAGAGAAGAAATTATAATTAAAGAGAAATTGAATTCCTAACGGGATTTGGATTGTTTCCGTATCGAAGTGTGAGTTCGAGGCACTAAATGACCAAAACAACCCTAGAGGGCCAGCCATATTGAGGAATTATAAGAGTTTTTTATTGTGATAATATATTATCTCCTATTGTGAGAATAACGCTAGGGTTTTTCCTAGGTTAACCTAGTAGAACCTTTCCTATAAATACCATACACCTTGAAGCGTTATTCATTCACTTCTTACCACACCATTCGGCTACACAACCATTCCATCATTCTCTCACAAATCTTTTACAAGGCAATGAGGTTAGAGTTATAGGTTTTTATTTCAGTTTTTTAGGGTTTCTATATAGAAGAATTTGGCTACACTAGTTCTTGATCAAGGTGAATTTTTGGCCAGCACTTGTGAGGACTTTAACTTTGCTCTTGAGGCATATTGTGGAGAAGCAAGAGAATTAGGATTGGAGACCAAATTCGGCAGCCATCAACTATTGGATTTGTTTCTCTATTCCTAATTCTTTTTGTTATTTGATTTAGTTTTTCTTTAGAATATTTGATGGCTATTCTTAAGAACATGTGTAACTAATTCTCTATAAGGATTGTCATGTACCCTTATTATGACTATTTATTTTTTAATGTATATTTGAATTTGATTCATATTCATGGTTAACATGTCATTGTAGTTCTTAATGCTTCCATTAAAACTTGGATAAATCAAGTATTATATTGGATTAGGAATAAGGTATATAATATGGATGGGCAATAAAATACATGGTTATACGAATATTGCAAGCCTTATTGACAACTTTGATAAGAGCTTATTGGGCTTGCATGTCTTAGGGCTTAAATTTTGGTAATTAGATTATAAATAATTAAATACCTTGTGTTTGCTAGACTAGAATACATTGAGAAATCAACTTTTAGTTATTTGTAGTCAAAGGGGGGTTAACCTTATGAATCTATCATGCATTAATGCTAAATAAAAGTAATAGTGGTGAAGTCATAATCTGATGCGGAACCCCAAGCTTAAAGAAACTGTAATCCGAACACACAAGATGATATGGAACAAACCTTAGATAAAAATCCGCCCTATAGAACCTCTAGATAACAATTGTATCTAGCAACACTAATTAGAAGGCAAAGAATGAAATTGAAATTCGCCACAAAGTAAATACCTTTGATAAGAAGATCAATTCCTAATGCACCAAGTAGAAGAAGAACTATCATCACTTGGAACACACAAGTCTTGTTGAAAACAAGAGTAGATTTCTCAATAATCAATAATCCAAGGTTTTTTCTTACAAGCTAGTAACCCTCCCTTTATATAGATATTAGGGTTAGGTTAAGAATCAATCTAGACCATAAAATAATTAGGAAAGTAATCCTAAGGCTAAAAACTAACCCTAAATAAATATAATCCGAAAATAGAAATAATTACAAAACTGCCATTATAATCTGGAAATAGCAATAATTACGAAACTGCCATTATAATCCGAAAATAGCTAAATTACGAAACTGCCATTGTAATCCGAAAATGGCTAAAATTATGTCGTTTCGTCTTTGCAACTCCCGAGCAGCATTACCACCTTAATTCCTTCCTTGGTCATCATGCTTAAATCATCACTATGCCTCATAAAAATGTTTGGATCATGTGGATACTTGAATCGATCTTCATCAATTATTCTCTTCACAAGTCTAAGCATTCCCCTTTTGATATTCTGAGCTCGAGAACGCATTACTGGTCCATTTGGCAGCACAATGTCTTCACCACGAACATCTATGCTAGAATAGCGCTCGATGCCCACATCATTCCCTCATTCCTCAAAAAGATTCATCCTCGAATCTGCATCCATGTCAAAAGCAGAAAGATCAGCAACATTGAATGATGCAGACACATTATACTCACCTGGAAGATCAATCTTGTATGCATTGTCATTGATCCTCTCAAGAACTTGAAAAGGTCCATCGCCTCGACCATCCAACTTAGACTTCCTTTGGTTAGGAAACCTTTCCTTCCTTATGTGTACCCAAACCCAATCTCCTAGTTCAAATATCACTTGCTTTTTGAGCAGTTAGACGGTTACGCTTTTCAATTTGCAACCTCGCCTTCTCATGTATAGTCTTAACCAAATCCGCCTTCTTTTGTCCATCTAAGCTTCGAGATAATGCATCAGCTACTACATTATCCTTACCTTGTGATGCGGAACCCCAAGCTTAAAGAAACTGTAATCCCAACACACAAGATGATATGGAACAAACCCTAGGTAAAAACCCGCCCTATAGCACCTCTAGATAACAATTGTATCTAGCAACACTAATTAGAAGGCAAAGAATGAAATTGAAATTCGCCACAAAGTAAATACCTTTGATAAGAAGATCAATTCCCAAATGCAACAAGTAGAAGAAGAACTATCCTCACTTGGAACACACAAGTCTTGTTGAAAACAAGAATAGATTCTATTTAATCAATAATCAAAGTTGTCTCTTACAAGCTAGTAACCCCCCTTTATATAGAGACTAGGGTTAGGTTAAGAATCAATCTAGACCATAAAATAAGTAGGAAAGTAATCCTAAGGCTGAAAACTAACCCTAATTAAATAAAATACGAAAATATCAAATATTACAAAATTGCATTATAATCTGGAAATAGCAATAATTACGAAACTGCCATTATAATCCGAAAATAGCTAAATTACGAAACTGCCATTGAAATCCGAAAATGGCTAAAATTATGTCGTTTCGTCTTTGCAACTCCCGAGCAGCATTACCACATTCATTCCTTGCTTGGACATCATGCTTAAATCATCATTATGCCTCATAAAAGTGTTTGGATCATGTGGATACTTGAATTGATCTTCATCAATTATTCTCTTCACAAGTCCAAGCATTCCCGCTTTGATCTTCTTAGCTCGAGAACGCGTCACTGGTCCATTTGGCAGCACAATGTCTTCACCACGAACATCCATGCTAGAAGAGCGCTCGATGCCCACATCACCTTGCTTGTAGCATATCACATATGGAAAACTCTCTATGAACTCAACCCACTTTGCATGGCTCTTGTTGAGCTTTCCTTGTCCCTTGATGGTTTGAGAGACTCATGATCGATATGAATCACGAACTCCTTTGGAAGCAAATAATGTTTCCACACCTCCAGGGCACGAAATAATGCATACAACTCCTTGTCATACGTCGAGTACTTGAGTTGAGCTCCATTTAGCTTCTCACTAAAGTATGCAATGGGACGTTTTTCCTGCATCAAAACAGCACCTATACCAATCCCAGAAGCATCACATTCAACCTCAAACATCTTATCAAAATTAGGTAGAACAAGAATAGGAGCAGAACATAACTTATCTTTTAAAGTTTGAAACGCATGTTCTTGTTCCTTACCCCATTTAAAACCTACCTCTTTTTTGACAATCTCATTCAAAGGTGCAGCTATGGTAGAGAAGTCCTTCACAATCCTTCTATAAAAGCCAGCTAAACCATGAAAACTTCTTACCTCAGACACATTCTTAGGTGTAGGCCATTCCTTGATAGCCTTGATCTTCTTTTCATCTACTCCAACACCATGTGCACTCACAACAAAACCAAGGAAAACAAGCCTATCTATACAAAATGTGCACTTTTTAAGGTTAGCATATAATTTCTCTTTTCTAAACACATCTAGCACTTGGCTAACATGCATCACATGGTCATCTAAACTTTTGCTATATATCAAAATATCATCAAAATATACAACCACAAACTTTCCTAGAAATTCCCTTAAAACATGGTTCATTAATCGCATAAATGTACTAGGAGCATTAGTTAAACCAAAAGCCATAACCATCCATGCATATAAACCATATTTTGTTTTAAAAGCAGTTTTCCACTCATCCTCTTGCTTTATCCGAATTTGATGGTATCCACTTTTTAAATCTATCTTAGTAAATAAGCAAGCACCATGCAATTCATCGAGCATATCATCTAACCTAGGAATAGGATAATGATACTTTACCGTTATTTTATTCACTGCTCGACAATCAACACACATCCTCCATGTGTCATCCTTCTTGGGTACCAATAAGACTGGTACAGCATAAGGGCTCATGCTCTCCTTAACATGACCCTTCGCTAGCAACTCCTCCACTTGCCTTTGTAACTCCTACGTTTCCTCGGGATTGCTATGATAAGTAGGTCAGTTTGGAATGCTTGCTCCAGGTACAAAATCTATTTGGTGCTCAATACCTCTCAATGGCGGCAATCCAGTCGGCATCTCTTCTGGGAAAACATCGTCAAAATCATGCAATAAAGAGACAAAAATACTAGGCAAATCGGGGTTAAGGTTAGTTTCACAAAGCAAAACCTCTCGAAACCTCACCAACAATATTGCTTTGTTTCCTAAGAATGCACTCTTGATTTCTCTATCTTTTGCATAAAAACTATTTTTTTTTCACTCTTCTCACTTTTCTCTCTTGCACTTTCCTCTTTATTACTAGTGCAATCACTCACCATTGGGCCTTTATTTTTATTCTTTTCACTTTTGGCCTCTTTACACTCAATTATTTTATTTGCCTCACTTCCCAAATCCCCATGGGAAACTTTGGATAGTTTCAATTGTTCAAGATACACCTCTTTTGGAGATAATGGTGCAAGTGTGACTTTCTTTCCATTGTGCTCAAAAGAATACCTATTCTTAAAACCTTCATGGATAGTCCTCCTATCGGATTGCCATGGTCTACCCAACAAAATATGCCCCGCTTGCATAGGTACTACATCACACAAAACCTCATCACTATACTTTCCAATAGAAAAGGCAACTCTCACTCTCTTATTTACCTTAATTTCCCCACTATCATTCAACCATTGTAACCTGTAAGGGTTAGGGTGTTTTTCACATACTAGTCCCAACTTCTCAACTAAAGTAGTACTAGCAACATTAGCACAACTACCCCCATCAATGATTAAACTACATGTTTTACCACCCACAAAACATCTAGTGTGAAAAATATTCTCCCTTTGTTCTAGTCCCTCTTCCTTCACCTTCAAATTTAAAACCCTCCTAATTACTAGGGACTCCCCTACCACGGGATACTCTACATCCTCCTCCTCACTAGAATCATACTCTAATGGTGGCCTTTCCTCATCGGACTCAGACTCCGACATTACTTCATTACCCCTCATCAACATAGTTTTCCTATTTGGACATTCGGAAGCAATATGCCCAAACCCTTGACATTTAAAACATTTTATTTCCCTATGTCTAGAAGTACTAGAAGTGTTAGGATTAGAAGTACCTCTTGTTGGGTTGGCACTCTTATCCTTGAACTTGGATACATCTCCAATTTTCTCTTTAGTCTCCAAGTGCTTCTCTCTCTTCTTGTCGTCATACTTGTTCCACTTCGAGTTGGAACCCCACTTCGAATTGGAGCTTGAAAACCCTTTTGATGACCCTTCACTTCTCAATTGCTTTTCCACTTTAATAGCCATGTTGACCATTTCTTCCATCTCTACATATGGATGTAGATCCACCACCTTGGCAATATCTTTGTTCAGCCCACTTAGAAATCTTGCCATTGTTGCTTCTCTATCCTCTTCAATGTTGGCCCTTATCATAATCATCTTCATCTCTTTGTAATACTCTTCTACGGACCTAGACCCTTGTGTGAGTCCCTGCAACTTTTGATGAAGCTCTCTATAGAAATATGATGGTACAAACCTCTTCCTTATAATTCACTTCATCTCATCCCAAGTTGAGACCGGATCATCTCTATACCTCCTTCTTGATTGTATAAGTTGCTCCTACCAAACTAGAGCATAGTCGGTGAACTCCACTGCGGCTAGTTTAACCTTTTTCTCCTCAGAGTAATTGTGACAATCAAAAATTAACTCTGCCTTCTTTTCCCATTCCAAGTATGCCTCGGCATCACTTCTTCCCTTGAAAGGCGGAATGTGCATTTTAATCGAACTTAGGTTGTCATCCCTTCCTCCTCTTGGCTCCTCTCTCCTAGGTCTTCTTCTTACAGTTTGGACTTCATACTCGTCTTCATCGGAAACAATTACTTCTTATCTTTTGGGTCGTGTTCCTTCCCTTCTAGAAGTATTGGACATGGTCATGGTAATCTCCCTCATTTGCTCCATCATCTCATCCATCCTAGATTTCAATGTTTCTTCCATCCTAGAAGTCAATCTCTCTTCCATCCTTCTATACTCACCCTCCAAAGATTGTCGTAAGAGATTTGGATACGGTAATGCCACTTGCTCTTCTTCCGAAGTAGAAACTCCCTTTCTGTCTCTTTTAGGAATTCTTACACACTCCCTTTCGTGTTTAACTCAAAAATAGTAAACCCTCATGTTTCACTCAAATTTGGCTTTTACCCTTTATATGCTCACCACTCAAGCCTTTTACAACTCAAGTGATGTGGGCATCGAGCGCTCTTCTAGAATGGATGTTCGTGATAAGGACATTACGTTGCCAAGTGGACCAGTGACGCGTTCTCGAGCTAAGAAGATCAAATAGGGAATGCTTGGACTTGTGAAACGAATTATGGATGAAGATCGATTCAAGTTTCCAAATGATTTGAACACTTTTCCGAGGCCTAACGATGATTTACGCATGTTGTCTAACCAAGGGATGAAAGTCGTAATGATGCTCGAGAGTTGCGGAGACGAAACGGCGTAATTTTAAAAATAAACAACTTAGAATGGCAATTTCGTAATTTTAGCTATTTTCGGATTATAATGGCAGTTTTGTAATTTTTGCTATTTTTCGTTTTTAGGGTTAGTTTTCAACCTTAGGATTACTTTCTTAATATTTAATGGTTTAGATTGATTCTTGATCTAACCCTAGTCCTTATATAAAGGGGGATCAATTCTTTTGTAAGGCAGATTTGAGTTTTTAATCAATTGAGAGAATTAATTTTCCTATTGCTCCCAGGAGTGTTCTTGCAAGGTGAGGAATCAATTTCTTCTTCTTGTTGCATTAGGAGTTGAATTATCTTATCAAAGTAGAAATACATTATGGCGATTATTCTTCTCTTTCCCTAGCCTTCTAATTCACGTTTTTAGATACAAGTTATCTAAGGGTTTGGTAGGGCGGGTTCTTGTTTTCCAATTATTGTTCAATATTTCTTGTGTGTTTGGTTTTTCGGATTCTTTAATCTTGGGGTTCCGCATCAATTGGTATCAGAGCATTGGTTGAGATAAGTACCTATCTATCTTTGTTTTCAATTTCTTTGTGTTCTTCGTTCATAATACTTTGA
>QANX01002029.1:27738-69967 GCA_003254975.1 Ochetophila trinervis | reverse complement strand
ATGCTTCGATAATTAAGTTTACAGTAATTAGTCTCCAATGCCCCCGTAGAGCATTTAATATTATTATTTTTTAATTGTAAGCTCAATGTATGAAACATAAGTTATCTCTACTTCATCTATTGAATGATATGATTTGTATGAGTTGCCTTTGAATCCATGAATTTGTTCTTGACATTCTGTCCATGAGTCATAAATTCTTGGTTGTCTTCCTTTGAACACAGCAACCTGAAAAAAATGCATTTATACAAGTTATCATAACCTAAAAAATAGGGAAAAAACAGCAAACACAGCAACCTGAAAACAAGGAAAAAACAACATACACAGCAAATGCATTTATACAAGTTATCACAACCTGAAAAACAGAGAAAAAACAGCAAACACAGCAACCTGGAAACAGGAAAAAAAACAGCAAACACCGCAAACACAATTTATACAAGTTATCACAATTTATACAGGTATCAACTCCACCAGCAAACACAACAACCTAAAATTTTTTAAAGCAGAAAAAACAGAGCTTTAAAAAAGCAACATTGATATATTCATTGAGCTCAACCTTCCCAGTATAATAGTATCGAAAAAACCAGCATTGTTACAACAAAAAATACGAGCATTGTAAGTTAATTATTTACGGAAGGAAAACCAGCATTGTTACAACAAAAAATACTAGCACTGTTGCAACAATATTCATAGACAAGAAGGAAAACCAGCATTGTTACAACAATACATAGACAACAAATATATATGGTATTTTACTATTTTATATATACACCGGTAACATTAGAAACAATATGTATGAAATTCCTATTGGAGGATGTAATAAAGGGAAAATACATTATAATATCCTTAAAAAAANATATATATATATATATATATATATATATATATATATATCAATCAAATTCTAAGCATGTTCTAACAGTGTAATATAATTGCTAAGTATCAACCAACTTATTGATAAAGACATTCACCAAAAACAAAAAAAGAACTTATTGATAAAGACAATTCCCTAGGGCAGTTAGATCCATAAAATATCAAACAAACATAAGACTCAATCCTTAGCCATTCCTTCACGTAAACATAAACAAGGTTTTGTTGTCCCCTAAATCTTATCAAAATTAACAAAGTATAAAACATAATTGCCAAGACAAATTTTGCTCTCACTTAATGTCCAAACCATATGAATAGCAAATGTTCATTTTATTATACTATGTGCCTAGAGAACCTAATGCTAAGGACATGACAAAACCAGCCAACCGCTTTCATTGGGGAGTGTTTCCCGAATCAAGAACCTAACTAAAAGTAGGGGAGTGTTTTCCGAATCAAGAACCACTAATACACAGAGAGAGGCAGATAAATAATAAAATGCCGAGTGTAAACGAAATACTACCAGTCTTGCATATGAAAGCAAAACTTGCTTCTTCCAATTTGAAATTTCACTGACTAATCTGTAAACATTAATTATATATGAACCAACATGGCCAGTTTTACAAGAAGCAAATGAAAGCAACTAAATAGAATGGAAAATTATACAAAATTGCTTCACAGCAGCAATTTTGTATAATTAATCAACAAACTAACAAAAAAAATAACAAAACTAGCAAATCCAACAAAGAAAAAAAAAACATGTTTGACCAGACACAAATAGATAAGGGGAAAAATTGTAACTGACCTAGGGCTCGGTTGGAACAAATCCGATGCGTAGCGGGGACGATAAGCGGTGGGGCTGAGCAGCGGGGACGATGAGCAGGATTGGATTGCAGCGGGGAAAACTCAGCAGGGATGAGCAACGTGACTTTGCGATGTGCGGGGTAAGTAGAAATCAGAGTCTGCTGGGACGATGAGCAGCGGGGAAAACTGGAATGAAGAAGAGAGATAGACCAAAGGAACGCAACGTGACTTTGCAATGTGCGGGGTAAGGAGAAATCCGAGTCCAGCCTTCAAATCCCACGAGTATACACAGGATTAGAAGGTAGTGTGAGTGGTGGGGCTAGATTTGATAACCAGATTTTTATCTCCTCTCCCTTTGCACACTCAAACACCTGATAAGGGAGGGAACCAGATTTTAAAATCCAATCCCCCCTTTATCCGGTGTACCAAATGGGACCTTATGAGATAAACTGCAACCCTTTCGGGTGGATGAGGCTAAATATAGCATTGTAATATTGTGGGCAGATACTAAAATGACTATTTTAGGTCTCCATCTTATAAAAATGAAATAATAGATGTATATGTTAGGTTGCCTTGGGATAATGGTAAGAGGATCAATGTTGAAACTGATGGGCAATTATTGAAAGTATTTAGAATGTTTAGGGAGAGAGATATAGAAAGAATTGAGATGGACATCGTTTTTTTTACCTTAAAGATGGACTATGGATGAGAATGAAATTCCTGTGTTATTATTTGCACCAACCCTTGAACAATACTCTCAACCCACCCCAAACCATGAACCAACCCAAAACATATATAGAGATCAAGGTTTTTTTTTTTTTTGGTGAATAGATGTAGAGATACAGTAAAATCTACTATTAAAAACACTTAAAAAAAATATCAACCAGTATTCATATGAAAACTTATTAGATCCAGAGTGTTTTCTCAATTTTATTTTTTCATTTCAGACGATGATCACTATTACTTCTTTGATTATCACTATTACTTCTTTGATTTCTCGTTCTTCTCTAACAAGGTAATTTTTTTTTATCCAAATTGAATACCTAGCATAATAACCCACATTAAATAATAACAAAAATAAATAAATAAAATGAAAGAAAAACTTACCAAATCGACAGAACCTAGAAAATTTGGAATCGTATATGTAAAATGTATATATATTTTTCTTTTTCTTAGCAGATTGCATATCAACCAATGTAATCAAAGAAACACTACTTTTTTCTCATACAAATATAAAGCTGTTTATTTTATTCATTCTCTACTATTTTTGTACTGAAACAATCTTTCAATTTTTTTCTTAAATAATGGTATATTGTTTCAGCTGTAATAACACAAACAATTAGAAAACACATAAACAAAAAATCTTTAATCGAAAAAGTTAAATTTTTAAAGTATAAAAGACCAAAATAAAAACAAAGATGAAAAATAAAATTAAAAAAACTGAGAGAAAATAAAAATACTGCAACTTTGCTCTACTTCAAAGGTGAAACAATCCTACTATCATATTCACAAAATTTGAAACAAACCCACAAATGCCCAAACAACAAAATGATCAAGAAAAAAAAAAAGAAGAAAATTTTTTTACCAGATGAGCGATCTATCTTCTTCATTTTCATATCTTTGATTGATGGAGTAGAAAAAAGAAATGAGAAGAATTAAAATGCATGAAAATATTATGAAATAGAAACAAAAAAAATTAACAATAATATCATTTTTGCGATGTAGAAAAAAAAATAAAAAGGACAGAAACCCATTTGGCTATGAACTGTCATTTCTAATATATAAAAAATAAATAAAACAAATCTTAGATGTAAGATATTTTTCTTTATCTTGCCCACCAATAGCTTCTAATTAAAATATTGATAAGGGAACTTGGAAATTTCAAACAAATCTATATATGGTATGTCTTCGAACGTTTGAACACAAATTTGTTTGTCTTAATTTCTACATGAAAGAAAATCAAAATAACATTTCAGAATGAAAATAAAGGAGCCACTGAGCGACTCCCTAATCCTTCTACCATTCACACTTTTTGCTTTCATATATATATGACGTTGAGTTTTAATAAACTAAACCCGGCACGTATTAGACCTGTCCAATTGAATCCACTTTCTCACTTATAGTCTCAAAGTGATTAAAAGTCTAAACCACCATGACTACGCAAAGAGCCTCCCTAGAATACGACACTCACCTTTTTCTCTAGTCATTATTTTCTTTTTTAATTTCCACTGTCATTTCTCGCTCATACATATTTTTTATGCCTACAATTTCTTTTTCTTAAAAATGTGTGTGAGAAAATCGTAGGAGAGATGATAATATAGTACTATAAATGGAACTNTCAAACAGGGACTACATTCCCAATACAAAAACACATAATTGGATGGGCCTACATTTGAAATGGAGAATTAAAAATAAATCTATTTCTGCTTAATATGTATAGTTGGGGCTAACTACATAATATCATAAGCTTTTAGGACATGTGGCACCATAACAAAGACTGAAACGGAAAAGGTGGTGGGAAACAAACCTGGCATAGAACTGTGCATACATACAGATAAAGTACATATCTGCAAAAGCAGAAAAAAGAAAAATGTATGTAATGTTTATTTCATAAATGAATGTCTCTTTTTAATAGGAAAAAAGAAGATAAAAAATAAAAGCCATGAATATTGGACCACTATGAGTATCCTTATCATCAATCACAATTTTGATCATTATTGAGGAACAAGCTCATATCATCGCATATGCAAGCTTGCAAAAAAGGTTTATGCATAGAATTATTGCAGGTGATCACAATGACACAGAAGCTGTTCTTATCTATATAAGAACTCTTTCCTCGAATGCTTTATATTAGAAATTATTGGAACCATCTTCTATTTATCAACCTACTTTATTGTCTACAATCACAAGTAGACAACACAGAACAACTTTCATTTTAAAGAGGATATGTTACATGCAAACAAGCTATGTTTCCACTGTGATTATCATCAATAATGACAAATTAAAAAACTCAATAATATAACTAAAAGCATATCTAATGTTGAATTTGGATAATTGTATATGTGGCATGGCTTAAATCTAAATGAAATAAATAAATTCCAATCTGCAAAGAAGCTTTAGATTAGTATAATCTATTTCATTTATAAAAAAAAAAATANATTTTATTTGTTGTTGGTTTTCATCAAATTTCCTCCATTATGTCAAAGCTTCAATTGGTTCGAGAGCTGTTTCAATCGGTTCACCTGCGGGAATATCACAGGGGTTGAATACCCTTTCTGGGGAGATGGAAGGTTGAGAGCTTGTGGTTACCCTCACCTCTATCTCCACTGCGACTCCAAAGGTCAAACTTCCATTGACATTCAGGATGTCAAGTACAGCGTTTTAAAGATAGACCAAATCAACACCCAGATTATTGACATCGCTAGAGTTGATCTCTTGCACGGAATGTGTTCGACGAAATTCCCAAACACTTCTTTCGATTCGGAACAGTTTGAATATGCTCCAGACTCGGCAGAAATGACAATACACTATGACTGTCCGGACACTTTGGTTATGCCTGGGAATTTCTCTTGCCCAGCCGGGTCTCCTCATAAGGGTGGTATTATACAAGCTGTACAACCTCAAAGTGACATGGGATGCAAATCGAGCATCAAAGTTGGAGTTCGTCGGAGTTATTTTGGTGATATAGGGGATTTACCGGCAATGGAAAAGGCAATGAGAGAAGGATTTGGAGTGAAATATAAGGTGGATACTGATATATGCAGGGGCTGTGCTGAATCCGGTGGAGCTTGTGGTTATGACATGGGTTCCAATCGACCAACTTGCTACTGCGCAGATGGAACTTCTAGGCAACCCCCATGTCCTCCCTCATTACCAACCGCGGGCCGAAAGGAAAATTCACATGGAAAAGCAGGTACGTATTCAAGCTCGTTTAATTTCCTTTAATTAGAATGCTATTTGGTTATACTGCTTACGATTAAATTGCTCATATTTATAATATAATTTTTTTAAATAATAAAACACTAATATATTTAACTCTCTCTCCTTCCCCTCAGTCTTCATGCTCTTTTTTTATCTTTTCTCTCTCCTCAATGTCTCCCCTCTCTCATGCTCTTTTTTATTTATTTATCTTTTTTTTTTTTTTGTTTTTCTTTCCTTTTTTTTTTGTTGAATTTTGTAGATCTCTTTTCTTTTTGCACTTTTTTTTTCTCCTCCTTCTCTTCATGCCTTTCATCTCTCTTACTCTTTTATTTCATTTTTTATTTTATTTTTCTTCTTCTTTCATTTCTTTTTTTTTTGTTGACCTATTAACGGAAACAAAGGATAAAAAAAAAAAAGCGGTGGAGGAGAGAAGAAGAAAGAGAGAGAAAAAAAATCAAAACCATAAACAAAAAAGAAAAATAAAACAAAAAACCAAAACACATTTCGGCAAAAAAAAAAAAAAGGTGAAAAAAGAGATTGAAGAAAAAAGACATAAACATAAAAAGAGATAGAAAAAGAAAAAGAAAAAGAGAGGAAGAGAAGAAAAAAAAAATAAGAGAAAAAACTTAATAAGGAGAAAAGCAAAAAAGAAAAAAAAAAGAGAAAAACTAAGAAGAGAAAAAAAAATTATTTAAAAAAGAAAGTGAAAAAGAAAGAGGAAAGAAAAAAAAAACTAAGAGAGAAAAATTATGAGAGAGAGAAAATGAAATTTGAGTAAATAGAATAATTATTTAAGAAAAAGTACGAGATAAAGAAGAGAGAAAGAGAGAGAAAAAGAGAGAAAATGATATATAAAAAAAAGAGAAAAAAGAGAGAACAAAATTTGAAAGAATAAAAAAATATTGTAATTTTATTTAAAAGGCAATTTAGTTTTTTTTTCATGCCACATATAAAAAAATTTTGGACAGCTGTTAAATTTTAAAAATAAATTATATATATATTTTTTAATATTTAATTTAATTTCAATTTATATTTAAATATTTTTGATAATTTAAAAATACTTTTTAAAATTTAACTGCCCTCTACAATTATTTTTTCTTTTTTAGCATGAAAAAAAATTAAAATGCATTTTAAATATTAATTAAAATATTTTTTTTGTTCTCTTTTCTTTTTTTTCCTCTCAATTTTTCTATTTCTCTCCCATCCTCTCTATCACTCTCTCTTAACTAATTTTTTTTCTCTCTCTCCTCTCTCAATTTTTTTCTTCTTCTCTTTTTTCCCTTTCCACCGAAATATGATCTTTTTGTTTTTCCTCTCTTTCACTTTTTTCCCTCTGGTTTTGAAGATTCTGCAACGGGCTTGTAGTTTTGGAAAAAGAGAACTATGGTTGTTGACGTGTGGAGCAATTCTTGGAGGTCTTCAACCCAACAATTAAAACCCAAAATTAAGAGAAAAAAAGAAGAATAGAAAATCCACAGATAACAAAATAAAAAAGAAGAAAGAATAGAAAAAAAGCATATAAAAGCAAAACTTAGCGAACGGGTTTGACTGTCCTAAATTTTTTGGTTAAACAAAACCTAGCAAACAAATCCAATGCTCCTCCAAATTCCATTTCTCCAAAACAATAATCATCATTTTTCTTCTTCAGGTAACAACTGTACTACAACCAAAGCTTCATTTCCAAAAAATTCCACTTCTTTCTTCTTTGGGTTACAACTCCACTGCAACAAAATGCTCTAATGGCAGCTTACTAATAATCCATTATTTTCACATGTAAGCTATAAGTTTTGAAGAGGAGGTTGAGAAGAAACTTTGGATACTATAAATCTGGTAAGAGCAGGCTGAATTTTTGAAAATTTTTCGGCAAAAGATTCGGCCAACATCTCAATTCAGGTATTTAGAGATATTTTAACCTCATCAACTGATCTAGAAAGGTCTAGAACCTTCGGATAACTTAAAATTAAGCCATGGATAGGAATGGTTTTGGAAAGAAAATTTTTATAGAGGAGATGAAGGCGGGGTAGAAGAAGAGACTGGACTTTTTTTTTCTTCTGAACTAAACGATGTGAAACATGGTTAGGTGGCCATTTAAAAAGGCTAGAGAAAAAAAAAAGGAAAAAAAAAGAGAAAAGAAAGAAAAAGAGGGAGGGAGAGAGGAAAAAAAGAGAACTAAGAGAAATGATGGAGAGAGAAAATAAAATATTATAATTTAAAAAAAATAAATTNTTTTTTTTTTTTTTTTTTTTCCATTAGTCTTTCATGGTTAATATATTTTCTTTCTTTCTAAATTTTAGGGGTTGGACAACATTGCCCTTTTTGATTTTTTACAATGATCCAGGAAATGGTGAGAGGAAAAATTGAGATGAAAAGAATTGAAAATGCCACAAACAGGTGACTTTCTCAAAGCGAAGAAACGGCTTTTTAAAGAAAGCGTACGAGCTCTCAGTTCTCTGTGATGCAGAAGTTGCTGTGATCATCTTTTCTCAGAATGGCAAACTCTATGACTTCTCCAGCAACGATCAGTAGGTTTACCCCCATTTCACTACTTTACCCCCATTTCTTTATTTGTAAATCTAAGAATTTTGTATTGTGAGAAAACACACCAATAAGTTTTGATGTTCTTGTTGTGTGAATTAATGTTTGTTTTTAGCAACAAATTAAATTAAGATGGTCTTTCTCTTTCTTCTGGTCTTAATCATAATTTGATATACTGTTTGAGGGATGGCTTCTTAAGTACTATCAAGTACCTTTAGCTAGATCTTGCAAATGTATTATATTTCCCCATTTACTATTTACTTTTGTATATATATATATTTTCTTTTTTTCTTCTGTTCATTCACAATCAGAATCAGAAGTTTTTTATTTTGGTGAATAATCAGAATCAGAAGTTGAAATATTAGCACGAAACCAAATCCACTTTGATATCTTACCCTTTTTCCTTCTTTTCAACCACCTTATACTTAACTAGTTGTTGCCCTTATTTGTAAATTTTTATTAGAGTACATGGCACTCTCCCTTTCCACATCCTTTAGAAAACATTTATATAAACAAATGGAATTCCCCTCACCACCCCAAAAAAAAAATGGGAAAAAAAACTCCTGCAACTCCTGTAATATGCTCTTTGAATATTTGAAATTTGTTTGTTTTCCAGTACCAAATATAGTAAATGATTAGGTTTTCGCTTGATTTGCATTGATTCAATGTCCATGTGCTTTGTAAAGTAAATCATTAGATTTTATGGACCTTTGGAGATCACATAACAATAATATGGCTGTCATGCATGTCACCATTTCATGTGGATGTTGAAAACTAATATTTATTGTCTATGTGGTAAGTTCTTTCTTGGAATATACTCCCTCATATATAGTTGAATTAGTACACCATTCTTGGTGGAAAACTAATGGTTAATTGTCTGTTCTTAATTCTCTAAATTTCTATCTCTACTTGTTTGTAATAACAACTTAAATTTAGAATGAAAAATACTAAATTGGATATATAATTAATTTCAAGTCAACTCTTTCAAATCCATAAACCTAAATACTTTATTTCCAGGAAACCAATTTGGCTTATCTGAAATATCAAGTAGATTGTCAAAATTGGGCTAAGAATATTGTATTCCTCATATACCACTTATAGTGGATCATTCATCATGAATACACGTTAAAAAGTCGAATCAACATCCAAGACATTGAATGCATGTTGTGGTGTAGTTGAAAGGATTACATTATGTTTTTCATTGTTAATATATAGGTAATCGTAATAGTACTTTTGGTAATCTTTCAATTTCGTTTTGCCTATCCCCTTGGATAGTTGGATGATTACAAAATAAAATGTTTTCTTTTCTTCTTTCCTCGGTGAAAGAAAAAGATATTAGAAAATAAGTTTTATACATGTTATCAATTGCAGTAATGACCAATGAACTCTATGTAAGACAGTAGAATAGCACTGATTCATGAGGATAATAAAGTGTTTGCATGCTCGCTAAGAAAGGAATAAGTATATGGAAGGATGTTAGTTTTTTTTTTTTTTTTAATTGTTGTATTTTATTATTTCTTGATTGCCTATATATACAATTTTTGTACTTTAATCTCTCTGTCTGANTGCATGTTTTAGAAAGCTTTTGGGGCATGGCTTAAGTTCTTGTTCTATCGAGGAACTACAAGAGATTGATGGTCAACTACAGCGAAGTTTACATAGCGTTAGAGCAAGAAAGGTACATATCAAAACTATCAGGTGCAAGTTTAATTCTTCAGTTTTTGCGGATTGATTTTCTATCATTTTTGTTATCTATATCAAACCACAACTGAGTTCCACCTTCACATGTGGAGTTCCACCTTCAAAACTATCAGGTGCAAGTTTTCATCGCCTTTTATTCTCAAATAGTTTGGGAGTTAATCAATTGGGAGTTTTATTTCAATTTTGTTAGTTGACATCAAATTAAATTAGGACTTTTTTCAAAATTTTAAACTATTGGGATATAGATTATTATTAAATTTATATTTTCTTTGCACACTGTGAGTCAGATAGGCCTGTTCAAAATGTTTGATAATCTAATTGATATTTATATAAACTTGTTAGAGAGAGCTCTCCTATATAATGTTTATGGCCTTTCCATAGGTTTTAAGCTTCTTTTCTTTTGTTCTTCCCATCAGTTAATACCATTTTCCTCCTTTCTAAGAAAAGACTAGTGTTAACAATGTATACATTATAAACTCTCAAGTTCACTACAGCTCTCGGCATTGGTATATAAACATTATAAAAAGTCTCAGTCGAATAAATTACATTTTAATGAAGTAAGATTAACAAATATATATTTTATGATTATAAAAAAACCGCCTATAATCAACATTAACGCTTGTGATCACTGTATAAGTTTATCAGTGTTATATGCTACAAGCTGTTCTTAATTAAACATAATCTATAATTATAAGATCTCAATTTAAACTTCTTAAATTTGTCTAAAGTAAAAAGTATCATAAACTTAACCCATAACAATAGTTTCATTTAAAATTTAAGGTATTTCATTATTAATTTACATGGATGCTTAAATAGTTGTAAAGTGGTCAAAAAAAGAAGAAGAAAACAAGCATTTATTGAGACAAACAGATAGAGAAACAAAAAACTTTAAGTGAAAAAATAAAATTGGAAATACTCGCAATTACTGTGTATATGATAAATCATTTTGATTTTTATTTGATAATTACTTTTTGAACATGAAGCCTCCACATTAATTTCCTGTCACTGCCAATGTTTAGTATAATTTGTATTGTCTGGCTGCTTTTGCTCATGTATATATAGTTTACTATGGTATATTTAAGTTCACAAATTGAATTTTCACCTCTACTGTTTTGGATTTTTTCAGTGTGCAAAAAACAATACAAAGATACCGTAAACATGCAAGAGAAGTGCAAATCAACAAGTATGAAGTCGAACAGTTTATACAGGTTAGAGAATCCATCATGGATTATCAAATCTGAGATTGTTAGGGGAAAAAAACCATTTAGCTATAAGCTATTGCAATTTTAATTGAGTTTGAGCAGGAAGTTAGTTATTATGAGATTGGCTTGTACATTTTTTATATATAGCCTTTTGATTAAAAATCTTGACAAATAGGCAAGACCTCACGGGTTCGTTGAGGAAACGTTATGTAAACTACTTATTGACAGTTGAATTATCGCACTTTTCAAAAGCTTAAATTATTGGGAAATGAATCATTTTACATTTTTTATTATCTTTAAAACAACCATTCACATGTAGGGTCGTCCATCTTAATTTTAGGCTCATTTGGATCTTTACATGTATCTTTGGTAGAAATTGTCAAATTTTCAATACAGGATTTTAGGGATCTTTATCTCTTATGTATGCTTAATTCAATTATTTTCTAAAAGAGCTATTAAAATATAGGTCATTATTATATTTTATATTATTTTAAACATTGACATATGTTTTGGTAAATTAGGACATTATCCTTCCAGCTTCTCGGTTATTTTTTTTTGATAAAAATTAATTTGCATGCAGCAATTGAAGCTCGAAAGTGCAAACATTGCGAAGAAGATTGAGTTCCTTGAAGTTTCTCAACGGTGGATATGACTTATTTTCACTTATATTAATTCTCTATTTTGTATTTGACATCCTTTCCAAACTATAAATGAGTGTTCTCTGAACAACTTCATATTGAAATTGCATGTTTTAGAAAGCTTTTGGGGCATGGCTTAAGTTCTTGTTCTATTGAGGAACTACAAGAGATTGATGGTCAACTAGAGCGAAGTTTACGTAGCATTAGAGCAAGAAAGATAAATATCAAAACTATCAGGTGCAAGTTTAATTCTTCAGTTTTTGCTGATTGATTTTCTGTCATTTTTGTTATCTATATCAAACCACAACTGAGTTCCACCTTCACATGTGGGCTAGACGGTGGGGAAGAAGAAGAAACCCATGGAGAAAGGGCCCAACATGTGAAAGATGAATTATTTTTTGAAAACTAAAAATGGTAGGTATTGAACCGTATGGTTGATTAATACTGTGAATTAAGAATATTTCATTTTTATATTCATTTGTTGGTGGGAAATAGCTACATTACTTGAAAATTACCTATTTTTCCAGGCTCAATTATTCATGGAGCAAATAGGGCAGCTAAAAGAAAAGGTTTATGTTTTTGTTCTTTTTGTTTTGCCGAGGGGATCGACTAATAAAAATGCTTTTAGTTTTAGTTGTACAGCTGAAGATATATGCTTTCAGAAATGCTAATGCCTTTTCTTCGCCTTGAATTCAGGAAAGGCTACTTTTAGAAGAGAATGCCAAGTTATGTGAAAAGGTGAACTTATATAATTTTTCTTCTTTTATATTCTTTTTTCCCCTACTCCTTCTCCTTGAATGAGCTTGAGGCATTATCTTGATTGAGAATCAAAGTTTTAAATCCAGTTCATAGTGAGTAGCTGCTAGTTCAAAACCAAGTAGAACATTTTGACATCAGACATGGTTTGGTTACTAGAGTGCCCTAAGATGGTTAGGACATGAAATTTGTGGGCTTAATTTTTCTTCGTTTTTGTAAAATTTGTTAGGTTGATTAGTTTTTTATTTTATTTTTATTTTTTTTCAGTTAAAAAAAAAAACTGAAAGTAATAAATTTTATGTGTCAAGTCAAGATAGCAATATAATTAGTAGAATTAATACCGTTTAGGAGGGCTAGCTTAAGCCAAGAAAGTAAAAATTTGTTTCGACACTGATATTAGTGTGGTGCAAAGCCGGGGCAGCCATCACCGGTTCAAGAGAAAGTACCGGAGATCATTATTATAAGTTTAATTAGCTTACTGAATCAATTTAATTGCTACTTTTTTTATAAGTTTAAACTATTAAGATGGAGATCATTATTATATTTATAGTTTCTTAACAAGGTGTGAGTCAAATAGGCCTCTTCAAATGTTCGATAATCTAATTGATATTTATATAAACTTGTGAGCGAGATCTGTCCTATATTAAGTTTATGGCCTTTTCATAGGTTTTAGGCTTCTTTTCTTCTGTTCTTCCCATCAGTTAATACCATTTTCCTCCTTTCTAAGAATAGAATAGTGTTAACTATATTTACATGATTATAAACTCTCAAGTTCACTACAGCTCTCGTCATAGGTATAAAAACATTATAAAAAGTCTCAGTCGAAGTTTATAAATTAAATTCAAAATACAGTAAGATTAACAAAATTGTTTTAAAAAAATCTTTTAAGATAACCAAAAAAAAAAAAAAACCCTATAATCAACATTAACGCATGTGATCACTAAGTTTATGAGTGTGATCTGCTACAAATTGTTCTTAATTAAATTTAATCTATGATTATAAGATCTCAATTTAAACTTCTTAAATTAGTCTAAAGTAAAGAATAATTTAACTTAAAATTTAAGTGATTTCATCATTAATTTACATGGAATGCTTAAATAGTTATAAAGTGATTGAAAGAATAAGAAGAAGAAAAGTATTTGTCGAGCCAAACAAATAGACAAATGAACAACTTTAAGTGAAAAAATAAAATTGGAGATGCTCACCACTGTGTATATAATTAATCATTTTGGTTTTTGTTTGATAATTACTTTTTTTATCATGAAGCCTCCACATTAATTTCCGGCCAATGTTTAGTATAATATGTATTGTCTGGCAACTTTTGCTTGTGTATAGTTTACTACAATATTTAAGTAAATATTAATTAAAATTTTCACCTCTACCGTTTTGGATGTTTTTCAGTGTGCAAAAAACGATACAAAGATACCATAAACATGCAAGAGAAGTGCAAATCAATAAGTATGAAGTCGGACATTATATGCAGGTTAGTGGATTATCAAATTTGAGATTGTTAAGATAAAAAACCATTTTCCTTAGGCTATAAGTTATTACAATCTTAATTGAGCATGAGAAGGATGTTAGTTATTCAGAGATTGGCTTGTGTTTTTCTAACATATATATATATATATATATAGATATATCTAACATATATATATATATATATATATAGATATAGACATATATAGCATTTTGGTTAAAAGCTTGTTGAATATGAAAGACCTCACTACTACATTCAGGGAACTTTATGTAAACTACTTATTGATAGTTGAATTATCATTTTTTTTTCAAAAGCTTAAGAGATGGATAATTATTACATTTTATATTATCTTTGAAACTTCCCTTCACATGTTGGTCCGTCAATTCTTTAAGCTCATTTGGATGCTTATATGTATCTTTGGTGGAAATTGTTAAATTTTGATTAAAGGATTTTAAAGATCTTTATCTCTTATAAAGTTTAATTTTTTTTTTCTAAAAGCTTATGATATTAGAAGATCGATCACTATATTTTATATTATTTTAAACATTGATATATGTTTCGATCAATTAGGACATTATCCCAACATATCTTTTTTTTTCTTGATAAATATTAATTCGCATGCAGCAATTGAAGCTTGAAAGTGCGAACATGTCAAAAAAGATTGAGCTCCTTGAAGTTTCTCAACAGTGAATACATCTTATTCTCACTTATACTATTTCTCTATTTTGTATTTGACATTCTCTTCAAACTTCAAATGAGAGTTCTCTGATCAACTACGTACAGAATTTGCATGTTTTAGGAAGCTTTTGGGGCATGGCTTATGTTCTTGTTCTATTGAGGAGCTACAAGAGATTGATGGTCAGCTAGAGCGAAGTTTAGTACCATCAGAGCAAGAAAGGTGCATATGAAAGCTATTATTAGGTGCAAGTTTGATTTTTCAGGTTTTGCTCATTGATTTTCTGTTATTTTCGTTAATTTTATCAAACCACAATTCAATACCACCTTCACATGTGAGCTAGAAAGTTGGGAGGAAGACGAAACCCAAGGAGAAAAGGCCCAACATGTGAAAGATGAATTAATTTTTGAAAACTAAGAATGATTGGTATTGAATCATATGGTTAATTAATAGTGAGAACTAAGAGTATTTTATTTTTATATTTATTTGTTGGTGGGAAATAGCTACATTACTTGAAAATTACCTATTTTTCCAGGCTCAATTATTCACGGAGCAGATAGGGCAACTAAAAGAAAAGGTTTTTGTTTTTGTTCTTTTTGTTTTGCCCAGGGGACTAATAAAAAATGCTTTTAGTTTTAGTGTACAGCTGAAGATATATGCTTTCAGTAGAAAAATAAATAAAGGACAACTACAAGAGGAAGAAACTTGACTTAGCAAATACAGAACAGCATTCGTTATCAGTTCCAATGCTGAAGTTAAATTAAACATATTAAAAAAGAAAAAGAAAAAAAAACCTTCCTTGGTCTTTCTCTCTATCTATATTTAAAGTACTAAACAATTTAAAAAAATTACAACCAGTTTGTTAATAACCAGAGAAGAGAAATTCAAATAATAACAATAATAAATTTTCATCAAATTCAATATATATATATATATGTATATATATATATATTGTGATAGTCTAATTCCATATTTAATATCACTCCAAAAGATTATTATCACTACGCCAAAAATCTTAATCGGCGACACCAAATGCGCGATGAACCAAAAAATTGTGTTGCGATAAACTATCGGCGACACAAACATGGTGCGTCGCCTTTATTTGAACAAAACAGTGACGCAAACACGTTGCTAAAATGTGCTTGAAATCATCTTTTGCAATGCGCGATCGACAAACGTCTCGAAAAATTTGGCGTGAAGCATATTCGGTGACACGAATTCGGCAAGTGTTGCAAAAAATAAGCATGCCAAATATATTTCGTGACAGGCATTTCGCAAGTGTCGCCGAAAATCTGCGCGCTCCAAATACATTATGCGACGGATGTTCGTAAAGTGTTGCGGAAAATATGCGCGGCAATCACATTCGGCTACACCCATTGGAGCAGGTGTCGCGAATTAGTTGCGTGCGAAATACATTAATTCTGCTACACATGTACTTGAAATGGTAGGATGAGGAATAAGGGAAATTGGCGATACTAGTGTCACCGTTTCTCTTCAGTCGCCGTTTCTCCTAGCGTTTCCGGCAAGTTCTCTTATAAAAGACTTGTATTAAAAAGTATTTGGACTAACATGCATCGGTATTTAATTCATATCACACTAAAAATTAATTCACACCTACCACAATTATTTCACAATACAAAAATAATCAATTCACACCTACCATTTTCTATCTATAAATACGTATCTTTATTTTGAAAGAAAATCATCTATTATTGTAAAAGAAACATTCATCAGAAAAGGAAAAAAATAACAAATACATATGCATAAATATTGTTATGTTTTTTTCTTTTGATTTAGCTGAAACTATTTCAAAATATATGAAAATGTTAAAATTTTTTTGACCATTGCTCTCTTTTATATGATCGACCCACTACAAATCGTCAATCCATACACTTCAGGTACTTCACCTTCATCCATATTAAAGGTTTCATTCTATCTTCTTTAAATGGGGGTCAAAGAGGAGTGTCATCGGTGGGAGCAGCTACGAAGAACGTGTGTACGAGTTAGCGAGTCAATATGCTGACTCGTACATTAATAAACTAAATTAGATTATTTAATAAAATAGTTAAATTATATTGTGGTTGAAAAACTTATGTTTGCTAATTTATTGATCAGTTTATTTATAACATATTGAAGTACTTGTAATCAACTCATCTATTATTGTAAAAAAAATATTAATATGAAAAAAAAAATATGTTATTGGCGACGCTAGTGTCGCCCATAACTTTCAAATGGCGATGCTAGCGTCGCCAATAACTTCCAAATAGCGACGCTACCGTCGCCGAAAACAGATATTTAATTCTATTAATATTTAATTTGCACCTACCATTATTTATTATTGTAAAAAAAATATTATTTGGAAAAAAAATTAAACAAAACGTTATTGGCGACTAGCATCGCCCATAACTTCAAAATGGCGACTCTAGCGTCTCCAATAACTTCCAAATAGGGCAACACCTATAGCCAAACGTATTTAATTCCAACCTATATATAAACATTTAATTTGCACCTACTATTATCTATTATTGTAAAAAAAAATATTATTTAGAAAAAAAAAAATTAAACACTACGTTACCGGCGACGCTAGCGTCGCCCATAACTTCGAAATGGCAACGCTAGCGTCTCCAATAACTTTAAACTGTCGCCAATAGCTTCTGCTACCGTATTTAATTCCAACCTATCTACTAACATTTAATTTGCACCTACTATTATGTATCTATAAATAGGCACATCCTCACGTTAACAATCCACATTTCATGGTTTGTTTCTCTTTTTTACATATATATATATATATCTTTCTTGCCTTATATTTTGAAATAGTTTAAGCTGTTATGCCCAATTATTCAGCTGTAATTATTTCAAAATAAAAAGAAAGAATGAAATATTCTTTAACCATCGGAAAAAAAAAGCAACTATGCATGTATTGATATTCTTGGTTTCATTATCTGTTAGCTGATATTATTTCAAAATATATAGAAATGATGAAATATTTATGATCTTTACTCTCTTTTAGATTTTTGACCCACTTCAAAATGTCTTATATTCTTCTAATAGTTCACCTATCTCTAAAGATCAAATGTTTCATACATTTTTCGGTGTCATAGAACGACAATCAATTATTACTTGGACAAGGCACTTTTCTTCTTCTGCTCCCTCAGTTAATTTTGCATATGTTGATCGAAATCTGCAGAATTTAATGTAAACCTGATAATGATATATATGCTCGAGATTCATATATATGGATAATTTATATTTATGTAAACATATTTGTGTAATATCAATAAAAAAATTTCATATATTTGGTCGGATATTATTTTGTATATATAATATATATATATGTATATTCCAATATATATATGTATATATTTTAGCTATATATATATGAAAGAGCCTTATAATTTATTCACCACAAATATATAGAAAAGACAATAATAATTAAATAATACTTAAGATATTAGGACCGTTTAAGAAGTAATCAATAAACAATCAAATAAATATAAATTAATATGTTAATTAAACAATTGATTTTACAGTAATTGAATTAATAAACAATCTTAATTAATTTAATAAAAACAATTAATGTTCATTATTGATACATTTAAACTTTAATTTATATATATATGTAATATAATTTATTTCATTCGCGACATTTGCATCGCCTGTCCAATTTAAATTCAAATTGGTCAACGATTTGTCTACCAATTAATTTGTAATGATATTCACCAAAACAAAAAAAATTAACTTGTAATGAATGCCTCATTTAATGTCCATCCACCTCTTTATAGTTGCAATAAATTATATTTATATTTTACATTTTTTTTGTGAACATTATATTTTACGTTATTAATTTAGTTTTAGTTTCTCGATCTATTTATCATTTTTCCATGCGCAGAATCATCATACGAAGCTGAACACAAACTCAACTAAAGTTGCACGTCGCAAGTAAGTTTACATGTAAACTCGAATTTCATATTATTTAAACGTTTAATACGCAATATTCTTGCATACTTGTGTTTTTATTTTGTAATATTTTATTCTCATTTGTTTTTTGATTACTTTCATATGGTGATGCAATACAAAGATTACTGCATTAGTTACTCACATAATATTTTGTCGAATGGATAAGTCATGGATATATTCAGATAGATGATCCACACGTTTTGCCAAAGGTGTGGACAAATTTTTAGAATTTGCGGCTAAAAATGTAAGTGATTGTAACGCCATTCGGTGTCCTTGCATGAAATGTGGCAATATGACATTGCATTCTATGAAGGACATAAAAGGTCACATATATTGGAACGGATTCGATAGCAATTATAGGCAATGGGTTTGGCATGGTGAATATTCCTACCAGTCAGCTGGTGGCGAGGCGTTTTCACAGTTTGTTAATCAAGATTTAGAGTTTGATGAAGAGGACAACGATGGCAAAGAAGATGTGGCGTACAACAATATCGAAATGACTCGTGATGCATTCGATAATATGCATTCTGATATTCCCAAAAATCCTGATCATTTTGCAAGCGTGTTGGAAGAGGCAAAGAAACCTTTGTTTACAGGATGCACAAAATTTATCAAGTTATTGGCTGTTGTTAAATTATATAACTTGAAGGGTAGATATGGGCATTTTGACAAGAGCTTTGATGCACTGCTGAAGTTGTTATCTGAGATGCTGCCAAGCGATAATGTCTTGCTAACTTCTATTTACTATGTTAAAAAGACCCTAACTGCTTTGGGAATGAAGTACGAGAAGATACACGCATGCTCCAAAAATTGTATTTTGTTTAGAAAACAGTTTGTGGATCTAATGCTATGTCCTAAATGTGGGTCATCCAGATGGAAAATTGGAGAAGATAACACAATTACAAAAATCTCATCGAAGGTTTTATGGTATTTTCCACTAGTTCCACGTTCTAGAAAAATGTTCCATAGTGTTTCGACAGCTAAAAATTTGCAGTGGCATGCAAATGAGAGAAAGATTGTAAAAGGCAAAATGCAGCACTCAGCGAATTCTCCAGCTTGGAAATTGGTAGACCGTTATTGGTCAGACTTCACCGCAGAAGATAGAAACCTTAGACTCAGTATTGCAGCTGATGGAATGAACCTGCACAGTTTACAAAGTTGTGTCTATAGTGTTTGGCCTGTTATCAGTGTCGTGTATAATCTTCCTCCCTGGTTGTGCATGAAGCGAAAATTCATGATGTTGGCTCTTCTAATATCTGGACCTAAATAGCATGGCAACCCTATCGATGTATACCTGGAGCCTTTAATAGAAGAATTGAAATTGTTGTGGGACGAGGGCATTTAAGCTTTTGATCCTTATCGTAAAGATGAATTCACTTTACGGGCAGTGCTGCTGTGGACGATAAATGATTTTCCCATTTATGGCAACTTAGCCGGTCATGCAACGAATGGATACCATGCATGTCCAATTTGCAGTCAGAACACTTTTGCTATTCGCTTGCAAAATGGCTGGAAAATGAGTTTTGTTGGGCATAGAAAATTCCTACCTCATAATCATCCATACCAAAAGCAAAAAAAGACTTTCAATGGGTTTCAAGAATTCGGAGAGCCTCCGATACCATTGACTGGTGAGGAAATTTTGGAAAAGCTTAATGCTTGTACTTTTGACGAGACAGGGAGAGGTAAAAAGTTTTGTGCAGATGACGTTGAACACTGTTGGAAAAAGAAGTCAATATTTTTTTACTTACAGTACTGTAAATATCTCCATATACGCCACAACTTGGATGTGATGCATATTGAGAAAAATATTTGCGAAAATATAATAAGTACATTGCTTATTATTCCAGGTAAGACGAAAGATGGAATAAATATGAGGCTGGATTTAGTGGATATGGGCCTTCGGCTTGAATTGGCCCCATCGGTACATGGAGCACGAACTTTTTTGCCTCCTGCATGTTATACCTTATCCAAACAAGAGAAACATATATTTTGTCGTTGTTTGGCTGAGCTAAAAGTTCCTAATGGTTATTCATCAAATTTTCGTAATTTTGTGAGAATGGATGACTTGAAGCTAGTAGGGATGATGACAGGACCCGCACTACACAAATCCTGCCCGCAGGACTTAATCACGCTGATTAAGTCCCTAAGCAGTCAACAATCATGTAAATAACAAATCCACATCCCAAACTCCTAAATGCCAGAAATTTTAATAGAAATTTCGGCAGAGTTGTTTGTATTTATAACATTCCCCGAATTATTTACATGCACCTGCATGTCCAGACAATATTTCACAACAATCCAGTAATTTTTCAGAAATACAACCATATACATAATCTCCATGACATATATATTAAAATTTGATTACACAATATATCTCTAGTATATTACAATTTGCTACTCAACTAACATATAAACTTGTACAATCTAACTATGCTAACTACTACCTCTAACTCGCTCCTCCTGCACTAACTAGCAACAGTAGCATGGCTAATAATCCAAGAACTACCTGAAACATTATTAGAAATTTTTGGTGGGGTGAGTACTTGCATACTCAGTGAGTAGAAACTAAATAGGAAAATAATATTTTCTTTCATACATAACGTATATATAAAAATTGGTTTATGCATACAATCTCTTTTGAAAGTGGTTCTTCTTCCAAATTTTAAAATATTCATATATTTATTTATATATATATTTAACATAATCAATATATATATGTTTATATCAACATGTCTTGAAATATTAAAACAGCACACACAAGCAATGAACCACAATATATGAGGGACGTTCAGTGAAAAGCCACATAACATATATATATATATATATGAACACATCATATATATAACGGGCGGGTAAACTAACCAGTAAATCCCTAGTGAAAAGCCACAGATCATATATGTGAACAAATCATCATATACCGAGCGGGTAATAACATTTTCTATGAAAATCAGTGTCCCTACATATATTCACACACATGTATGCACTTCATAATCTCAGCATGGCGGCATAACCCATCACACAAGCATAAATAATATGGCGGCATAAACCATCGCCTAAGTATAAATAATCTCCTTACTTGGTGGCATATCACATCGCCCAAGTAGTCCTCAAACATATCTAATGTCAAACCTCCTTACCCGGCGGCATAATCATCGCCAAGGTTGTCACCAACCTTGTTAAACCCTACTCGACGGCATACTCATTGCCCAAGTAGTCACCAACATACATATCATGCATTTATGAATTCACACAAAATAATCACATTTATAAATATTCACTTTAAATTCATAATTAAAGCATTTCCTTTAAACACATGTATAAATATGTATGTATTTATTCCAAAAGAAATAACAAGGTAATATATATATCTATATACTTGTAAAACTTACTTAATCACAAAATATATTTCTTAGTCATAATAACTTTGAATATATTGCCAAACCATAAAATATATGTATATATTCATGCATTTACATATATATATATATATTTATATATATATGTATGTTCCCACTCACAGAAACACCGTGTTGATGTCTATCCACGGTTAGTTGCTCTTTGTCGCTCAACAGAAGTAGTTCATTCCTCTAGTAATACAATAAAATAATATTACCAAATATTTCATTACCGTAATGTAAAGTAAAACCCCCTTTTTATTACCTATTTTCATACTTATGCAATTTTTCCCCTATTAACATAGGTTTATTAATTATATTTTTACCCAAATGATTTTTAGAGGTTAATACCTAAATTTTTATTCTTAACTTTCATCACAATTAAATTTCCTACTAAATTTATATCATCATCCACTTAAATTTTCCAATTAAAATTATTATCTCTCAACCAAATATAAATTCAACCTTCACAATTCCTCTATATCTCTTAATTATAATTTATTACATTAACTACAATCGCAATTCCTAATATATCATCATAATTTCATCAAAACACATTCCAAACACTCACAAATTTCCCTAAATTTCCATTCTCCAACTCTATACTACAATGCTTATCATTATACAATGTAATTAAGCATAGGAAACATGATTAACCTTCAATTGGAGCCAAAATTTCACACTTTCTCCAGAAATTCGAAAATCCCCTTTGTATCATTTTTGTCAAATCTTTAACCTAGCTCACTAATCTTTAATTCCAACACTTGGATTTTGTAAAGGAGAGAGAAAGGAAGCTTTTGGTACAAAGATTCCGGTGAGAGGTGGCCGAAATCTCTCAATTTTCGGTGAGAAGGAAATTAGGTAAATATCCAAAAACTCAAGCTTATGGTGGTTTTCGGTTAAAACAAACATCACCAAAGTGTTTAGAAGGCTCTAAAACCTATGGGTGACCTATTTTTAAGCTAAATTTGAAGAAGATTGAAGAGATTGAACTTGGTTTCTCTCAAAAAGCTTCGCCAGCCAACCATGGAGGAAAAGAAAAATTGCTTTGCGTGAGGAGGAAGAAGCTAGGCTTTAATTCAGATTTTTGCCCCAATTTTTCCAATTTTGCCCCTCACTCATAACAACTAACTAATTTATTTCAAGGGCAAAACGGTCATTTGCCATTTTTATTTTATTTTATTTTATTTTATTTTTATTTTTATTTTTATCTTCTTTTTCTTTTTCTTCTTATACCAACTCTAATTAAATATACTAATTCACAAATTTTAATTCTAAATTTTTTTATTTCCTTTAAATTAAATTTTAAAACTAACAATATTTATTTTACTAAAAAATATTTTCCTTATATTATTAGTGTTATTAATTCTATTATTAAGCATAATTAACTCTAATTACTTTGCTAATCACTACTTAAAATTTAGGATGTTAAAGATGAAGTCCCATGATAATCACATGTTGATGCAGCAACTATTGCCTCTTGCTATACGTCCGGTGCTTCCTACAAATGTGTGAGCTGCAATTGCTAGATTTTGTTTTTTCTTTAATTCAATATGTAAAAAATTAATCGAGACTGCATCCCTTGATGCCATACATAGTGATCTTGTGAGGACATTGTGCATGCTAGAAAAGTTCCTCCCACCATCCTTTTTTGATGTAATGGTTCATTTAATTGTGCACCTTGTACGAGAAGTTCGATTGTGTGGACCAGTGTATTTCATATGGATGTACCCATTTGAGAGGTACATGAAGATATTTAAGAGTTATGTTCGCAACAAAAACCGACCAGAAGGTTGCATCGCTGAGAGTTATGTAGCTGAAAAAGCAATTGAGGTTTGTAGTATCACCAACGAGGGTTAGACACAATTGGGAACCTTATTGGCAGATATCAAAGGCTAAATGATAGGGAGGATGTCGGTGCCCCTATTAAAGGTGGAAAGTTGTACCAAATTGATCAAAAACTTTAGGAGCAAGTCTATATGACCGTTCTTTCAAATTCTCCAGAGGTGGAGCCATATAGGAGGTATGAATTTTTATTGTCAATATCTATTGCATATTGCACGTACATATATGCATGAATATACAGTTTAATATTTTGTGTCTTGTGTGTGTTGTTAGTTTTCATTTGGAAGCATTAAAAGCGATAAAAGAAACAGAGGAAAGAGGGCAAAATGGATTCAAGACAAAAACAACCGCACATTTATGTATTGGTTGCGTGATAAGTTATAGCTAATTTAAAATATATCTTTTAATTGTTTGGTGCATGATTTATTTACTGCTCCTCAATATTCTAATTACTTTCAACATGTGATGTTAATAGGTTGATGCCGAGCGATGTAAACCGACTTGTAATGTGGATGACACATTGAGGTGGCTTGCACAGGGTCCACAATGGGTGGTAACGAAGCATGAAGGTTATGTCATTAAAAGAGTTTGTTTCAACATTGTGGAAAGGGACAATAAACGTGTCACACAAAACAGCGGAGTGAAGATAGTAGTCCAAGGTATGCATTATGCAACAGCAAAAGACAATAATCCTATTTTAGCGAATATGATTTACTATGGTAAAGTCAGAAAAATTTGGGATGTCAATTACATTCGTTTCCGCATCACTGTTTTCATGTATGATTGGGTTGATAGTAGTATCGGTGTGAAAACTGATGATTTAGGTTTTACATGTGTCAACTTTAATAAGTTAGGTCACATATCAGATCCATTCATCATGGCCTCAAAAGTGCATCAAGTTTTTTACATTGAGGATCAACTTGATCCATGTTAGTCAGTAGTGCTATCTCCACCACAACGTGATGTATTTGTTGATGATGTTGAACAAGATGATGATGACGAAAACACTCCCATGGATCATAACTCATTTGCCGATTATCTCCCATGTGTGGAGCACGACATTGATGTTAACAGTGACAAAGACTATGACGAAGTTTATATTCGTGAAGATTGTGAAGGGATGTGGCTATGAAAATTATATGTAATTTAATTATGTAATAAATATTTACGAGCCTTAAACTAAAAATTTTATGTTTCATAATGTGTATTTATTTAAAAAAAATAGGGGTATTGGCGTCGCCAATACTGTATTATTGGAGACGCTAGCGTCGCTAATAGTGTTTTTTATTTATTTAATATTGAAATTATTTAATCTCTTCAACTACAATATACAATTTTAAGAATTTTAACTGTATATGAAAAGAAATACAAACAATGTTTACAAAAAAAATAAAAAATAGAGGTATAGGCGACGCTAGCGGCGCCAATACTGTATTATTGGAGACGCGAACGTCGCCAATACTGTATTATTGGAGACGCGAGCGTCGCCAATACTGTATTATTGGAGACGCTAGAGTCGCAATAGTGGTTTTTTTTATATTTAATATTGAAATTATTTAATCTCTTCAACTACAATATATAATTTTAAGAATTGAACTGTATATGAAAAGAAATACAAACAATGTTTACAAAGAAAAAAAAAATAGGGGTATTGGCGACACTCGCGTTGCCAATACTGTATTATTGGAGATGCTAGCATCGCCTATAGTGGTTTTTTATTTTATTTTATTTAATATTGAAGTAATTTATTCTCTTCAACTACAATATATAATTTTAAGAACATGAAAATGTATATGAAAAGAAATACAACTGTATAATTATATTACATATCAATTATACAATTTGTTCACATAATTTTTATTAACTATGCATCCAAAGTATAGATATTGCATGCAAATTGTTAAAGGTAATACGTCAAATTATATGCATGCCTCAATAATTGATATAAACAGTGTTTAGTATGCACTATACATATATATTTATGTTTATATGATACCATATATGATTGATTTTACATTTTGAACCATAATTTGTACTTACAAACAATGTTTAAAAAAAATAGGGGTATTGGCGACGCCAGCGTTGCCAATACTGTATTATTAGAGACGCTAGCATTGCCTATAGTCCTTCTTTATTTTATTTTATTTAATACTGAAGTAATTTAATCTCTTTAACTATAATATATAATTTTAAGAATTAAACTGTATATGAAAAGAAATACAACTGTATGTATGCATGAATTCATATCAAATTCTAATGTTTAATAAATATCTTTAGGCTATATATCTAAATGTATTATTATAATTATAAATAATATACCATGTACGAAAAGTTTTGGGAATTAGTAGATATAAAATTTTTGGTGAAAATTTATGGCGGGACAACTTCCCACCAACCCAAATTTATGGCTACCTCTCTCCCCACTTCCCCCCCACCCATCTAACCGACCCCGACTATCTTCCTCCCAAACTCTCCCCACCGGACTCAAACCCAACCTCATATTTCACAAAAACAAGCCGCCACCGTTGCTGGACTATCTTTCTCTCAAACTCTCTCCCTGCAGGACTGTCGGGGTCCATTACTGCTACCGCCACCGCTCAAACCCAAGTATGCAATTCCTATATTATTTGACCAAATTTATTTTACTATCTTTGTTAAAAGATGGATAAATTCAATTATGTTAGAAAATAGTGATTGTATTTAATATGACTCTTTGTATGTTTATTCAATGTATATAAATGGATGTTGTATACGGTTTTGAGTGTTTGTAATTTTATGATGTAATTGATTGGAATAAATTAAATAAATCCTATGAGTTTTGTTGTCATACTATGATAAATCTCATGAGTTTTGTTATTATACATTTATGGATACAAATGTATACGGTTTGTTGATATATAGGTGAACATGAAAATATGGATAAAAGTATATACGGTTTAACGCTTTTATTTCAATTTATATTTTTGTAGGTGAACATTATGCCTTCCATAATATATATTACAATTGTATGTATACATTAGGAGATGCATTGTAAGCAATAGGTGACATATGTAGACCATTAAAACATAAGCATAGGCAACACATTTAAATTTTTCAACGCATAACTTTTCTTTTGGTCAATTCATTCATTCAATTAAAATGTAACCAATAGTATGTGACTTAGGACACCAAAAACTATATAGTAATTAGGCGACGCATTTAAATTAAAAGGTGACACACTGTTTAAAGTTTATAAGCAATAGGCAACGCATTTAAATTAGGACCGTTTAACATATTATGCATGGTTCCACGTTTTTGTGACTGCGTTGTGTGTTAGAGATTAATGGATCCGAATGAGGATGATATTAATCTTCCTCCCGATGAGCCATTATCCACAGAGTATGAAGCCGGTCGAAGTGTTCCAATTCCTAAGCGGAAAGGTCAGGGACCTACAACGTTAAAAGAGTTTAGAAAGGAGGCCGACGCAAAGCAGTTGCACCTATAGTTCAATGAGCATGGAGCTCCCCTAAACAAGGAAGCTGTGAGGATGGTCAACTTGGAGGGCTCAATCACTCGTTCCACGATACCAATTTGCATTAAAAGCTATAATGATGTGTCTCCAGCATTGAAAGATAACATATGGGAAGCATTAAAGGTAATATATCATGGCATATATAACCTTAAACCCGAATTACATTATAGAGTTATTAGCTAAATGCTACATTGATGTTGTTATAGGGTTATTTGAAGAAGGATGACTCTCATAAGGACCAGACTCTTAGAAGTTGCGCTGGGAAGTGGAGGACGTTTAAGCACAAACTGTTTGACATGTATGTGATCCCATACTTGAAAGACCCCAAGCTGTTCAAGCACCCACCGACTAACACGTATTCTTTCATCAAACAAGAACAGTGTGATTTATTTATCAGCCTCAGGCTTGGTAAAAACTTCAAGGTAAAAATAATATCCAAATTGGTATAGAATTTAATTATGTATGCACATGTCAAACACTTTATAGAACATTAATTCATATTAAAATATATGATGTCAACATTAATTACAGAAGTTAAGTGCGGATCGAAAGGAAGTACGGCAAAGCAACAAATATCCCCATCGACTTGGCTGTAGAGGATATCCGCGTTTGGAGGTGTAGTTGGTACGTAATATATATATAAATATGTATACACGCACTCACTATAAGATTAAGTTTAATTTAATTATCAAATATTTACTATTTTGATATGTTTAATGCATGTCTAAATTTGCAGCAAGCTGAGAGGGGCACCACCAAATTGATCGAGCGCGAAGAGCTATAGATTCGTGCAAGAACGAAGAAAGATGGACATGTAGACAATCCGGAGGTTGAGTCAATTGTTGAAAACATTGAGTTATATAATTACCAAAATTAGTGGTCATATAATTTATATTAATTGTGCATAATTAACCATATTAATATTTTTTCATGCATTTTTGTTTTTTTGTAGCATGCTTTAAAATAGAATGTCACTCAAGGCATTCTTGATGCCTCTCCTTCAAATGATGTGCTTACACAAGCCTTTGGGTCCGAGGAGTATCTTGGTCGGCTTCGAGAAAAGGGACAAGGGTACACGGCAAGAATTTTTTCAAAACGCCATGGCGAAGCACACAAAAGAACAAGAAGGAACCCGATGTAGATGCAAATATCCAAAGGCATAATGCGAGGATAGAGAAATTGGAGCAGGTTTTGAGTAGTCTGTTTGACATTGTCCTCTAGAAAGGGGCAGTGGACGACGTATGTGATCTCGCTGCTGCACGCGGGCTTGACATACCACCGCAGTCACCCACACAAGGATCATGTCATGTAGCAGATCATTCGAGCATTGCTCGTGCCGATGACGTCACTGATTTGGGCACTCAGCTTGTTCCTCCTGCTTCGGTTGTTCCAGCTAGTGATCCTCCATCTGTACAGCATGAGGTACATGTACCATTATTAAATTCTTACTATATATTCTTAATTTTGATTGTTATAACCCGCTAACATTTTCCAACATGTCCTTGAAATGCAGGATATTGTATGTGAGCTTGCACAAGGGACACGAGATAACATTGTGGCAATCAAGACTTTGACAGCTGATAGTTTAGTTTGTCATGGTATAGAATTAGGACCAGACAATGTTAGAGTCTCACTGAATGAAGCAATTGATCTTACTGCATTGTTACTTGTACCCTCTTTTAGGTAAACAAAAGTTTATGTCTATTGTATATTTGTCCTTATTAGTGTTTCGTTTTTCATTTTTTATTTTATTTGTTATAATAATATATATATTTTTAATGTAAATATTTATAATGTATTATATATATATATATGATAACACAGTAGTGCTGATTATTTTTCGTTTTGTTGTTTCCTCCTGGATTTTACCAATGACAACAAAAATGTTGCAATAATCATTTACATGTTCTTTGATTTAAATATAAAACTCGTGCACTGCATTGCTGTTTTATTCTTTGCACGTTTTGTCTGGTTGTTTATAAAATTAATAATTAGTACTTTATATCGGTTACACCTATTATATTATCATAAATCTAAACTGGGCTTGGGAAAATCAATTCCCAAGTATTTTGATGAATATCAGTTTCATATTTATAAAATATTACTTTTTTAGGGTAGGGTAAGGATCCCTATAATTGACCTATGTTTAAGTAAAATAAGTAAAAAATTGAAATATCCGAGAGGCATTGTTTTACTTATATTATATAAAATGAAAATCTAAATGCGATAATTTTTAAAATTAAATTTATTTATATAGAAATTTTTATAATTGATATTTTTTTATACTAATATGTTTTTGTTATTTTGGTTTTAGGATTATGGGAAAAGGAGAACATCAAAAGGCAAACATGTGGTTGATGCAGGATCAAGTGGCTCACATAGGTCCCAACCAGTAGAGGCCGAGCCAGCAGATGTTGCTGCAGCTGATGAAGTTGCAGCTGCCGGCTCATACAACCTTAGCCCTACACTTATAGAGTTGTTAAGAGGGCTCGACCCTTTTGACATGTATCACATGTGGATGGCCTCCTTGCCACCGACAGTTATGGGCCATGAAGTGTTGATATCAATTTCTAAGAAAGATATCCAAGATTTTTGTTACATGCTGGAATTGCAACAATCTTGCATTTTGTTCTACATAAGGTATGTAATTCCAACTTTATTGCATTAATTGCTAAATATTTTATTGCTATATTTGTTACATACAACTAATTATGTAAATGATGATTCACTACTTAGGCATTTAGATTCTCGACTGATGGGTGAACAACTAGGGAAATATTGTTTTATGCTCCCTGATGATATAGCGAATGTAGAAAGGAGAAATCCTGATGAGCGAGAACTCAAAATTTTGATGCGATGGAGAGATGCAAAAAAGGGTCAACTATGGTTTGTTCCGTACTGGTCAAGATACTATAAGTTGTCTAATATTACAATGGATTATTTGAGTTTTATTAAAACATTTGTAATTAATACTTTTTGTAGAGACCATTGGATGTTGGGTATTGTTGACCATTACTTAGCAGTTGCATGGTTTCAAGATGCATTTTTGAAGAACAACCGTCAAAGAATGGCCAACTTTAGGGGTTTGTTGGATAGGTAAGTCTGCATAATTAACTATATATGTGGATGATTATTAATAAAATTTAATAATTAATTGCTGATTTTATTTATGGTGATTTATTTAATGTATACATAATGTACATATAGGGCATACTTGTCTTGGAACTGTACATCCGATGGCCAAAAAATGGTTCGGTACAAAAAACTTAGATGGCCTAAAACAAAGGTACATCAATAACATTTGTATACATAAATTTCGCTAAGATTTTTACACATAAGTATTTATTAATTTATAAATACATATTAATATTGTTTGTCGAACAAAAAATTACTTACCTATTTAATATAATGATTAACTTGTTTTTTGTATCACTTTTGAATAGACGATAAAACAACCAGGAAATACCGAATGTGGATATTATGTGATGATGATCATGCGGGACATCATAGTAAATAATGTTGCTCGAGAAAATTTAGCGGACATGGTAATAAAAATTATGCTATTTTTACACTCAGTAAAAGTTTATATTATTAGTTAATACTTATTTTAACTACTTGTTTGGTAATGTATGTGCAGTTCCAAGATAATGCTTGGACCCAGCAATATGTTGACCATTTTAGAGCAAAATGGACAGCTGCTATGCTCCCACTCATATCGTAGTGAGTTATATATAGTAGTTCCGCTTATATATACATACTTTTACATGACAAAAACAATGTCACATTTAATTATTGTACTTATGGAAATATTTAACTGCTTGTAATTTTGTTGTTCGCATTATTTGTACATATGTAATTTTGTTGTTTGCAATGTTTGAAAATATTTCATTTTTCTTAAATAATTCGTTATATCACTTGCCTATTGATTCTCATTTTTACTAAATTTAAGTCCTTCATCATTCTATTGCCTATAATAGATAATTAAATTTAAATTTGTTTAATTTTAATTATTTATATTTATACATTTAAATTTCTTTTATAAAATATTCAAATGAGATTTAACAAATCGTTTTAATTAGTCAATACAAATAAATTTGAATTATCCGGTGACGTTTAAATAGGGATTTGCTGCGGTTTTAAAAAAATGGTCTAAATAATTAGTGACGAATTTCGTCTTCAAAAAATTGTATTAGCTACGAATAATTTTTGCGAAAAATGGTCAATTGTTGTTGCCATTCATGGTAAATTGTATCGGCAACGAATAATTTTTTTCTGTTGTTCTTGAGTTCTTCGTGTTCTTCATTGTCTTGGTGTTTTAGTACCCAAAAAAAATCGTACAAAAAAAAAGCAGAAAAAGAATAATCTGATTATATATACAAAAAAAAAAGAAAAAAAAAATCGTAGCAAAAAAAAAAAAAATAATGAAAGTTGGAATATTGAGATTGGTTGCTTGAATATTAGGAAAGTTACTTATTCCTAATTGATTTCTGATTTTTTATTAGTCCTTATTTCCTACTTTTCTAATTTCTTTGTTTCCTATTCTCATAGTTTCTTATTTTCTTACTTTCTTATTCTCATAGTTTCTTATTATCTTATTTTCATACTTTCTTATTTTCATACTTTCCTATTCTAAATTTATTTAGTTTTCTATTCCCATTGTGTTGATTTTATAGTGTAATTATTATTGTTTCATTACTCTTTTGCCCTTTTCTTTTGTGCCAATTTTGCTCTAGAATTAAACTTGCTTTTATTGTTAGATTTTAATTTTAAAATTTGTTATTTTAATTTTATATTTTTGTTTAAGATAACTGGTTCTAAAGTGCAACTTGGTGAACAAGACTTGAGTGGTAAAAGACTTGAGTGGTGAGCATATAGAGGGTAAAAGTTAAATTTGAGTGAAACACGAAGGTTTACCATTTTTGAGTTAAACACGTAAGGGAGTGTGTAAGAATGTCTAAAAGAGACGGAAAAGGGAGTTTCTACTTCGGAAGAAGAGCAAGTGGCAACACCGGATCCAAAGCTCTTACGAAAATCTTTGGAGGGTGAGTATAGAAGGATGGAAGAGAGATTGACTTCTAGGATGGAAGAAACATTGAAATCTAGGATGGATGAGATGATGGAGCAAATGAGGGAGATGACCATGGCCATGTCCAATACTACTAGAAGGGAAGGAACACGGCCTAGGAGACAAGAAGTAATTGTTTCCGATGAAGACAAGTATGAAATCCAAACTGTAAGAAGAAGACCTAGGAGAGAGGAGCCAAGAGGAGGAGGAGATGACAACCTAAGTTCGATTAAGATGCACATTCTGCCATTCAAGGGAAGAAGTGATGCCGAGGCATACTTGGAATGGGAAAAAAAGGTAGAGTTAATATTTGATTGTCACAATTACTCAGAGGAGAAGAAGGTTAAACTAGCTGCAGTGGAGTTCACCGACTATGCTCTAGTTTGGTGGGAGCAACTTATACAGTCAAGGAGGAGATATAGAGAAGATTCGGTCTCAACTTGGGATGAGATGAAGAGAATTATGAGGAAGAGGTTTGTACCATCCTATTACTATAGAGAGCTTCATCAAAAGTTGCAGAGACTCATACAAGGGTCTAGGTCCGTAGAGGAGTATTACAAAGAGATGGAAATGATTATGATAAGGGCCAACATTGAAGAGGATAGAGAAGCTACAATGGCGAGATTTCTAAGTGGGATGAACAAAGATATTGCCAAGGTGGTGGATCTACATCCATATGTAGAGATGGAAGAAATGGTCAACATGGCTATTAAAGTGGAAAAGCAATTGAGAAGTGAAGGGTCATCAAAAGGGTTTTCAAGCTCCAATTCGAAGTGGGGTTCCAACTCGAAGTGGAACAAGTATGACGACAAGAAGAGAGAGAAGCACTTGGAGACTAAAGAGAAAATTGGAGATGTATCCAAGTTCAAGGATAAGAGTGCCAACCCAACAAGAGGTACTTCTAATCCTAACACTTCTAGTACTTCTAGACATAGGGAAATAAAATGTTTTAAATGTCAAGGGTTTGGGCATATTGCTTCCGAATGTCCAAATAGGAAAACTATGTTGATGAGGGGTAATGAAGTAATGTCGGAGTCTGAGTCCGATGAGGAAAGGCCACCATTAGAGTATGATTCTAGTGAGGAGGAGGATGTAGAGTATCCCGTGGTAGGAGAGTCCCTAGTAATTAGGAGGGTTTTAAATTTGAAGGTGAAGGAAGAGGGACTAGAACAAAGGGAGAATATTTTTCACACTAGATGTTTTGTGGGTGGTAAAACATGTAGTTTAATCATTGATGGGGGTAGTTATGCTAATGTTGCTAGTACTACTTTGGTTGAGAAGTTGGGACTAGTATGTGAAAAACACCCTAACCCTTATAGGTTACAATGGTTGAATGATAGTGGGGAGATTAAGGTAAATAAGAGAGTGAAAGTTGCCTTTTCTATTGGAAAGTATAGTGATGAGGTTTTGTGTGATGTAGTACCTATGCAAGCGGGGCATATTTTGTTGGGTAGACCGTGGCAATCCGATAGGAGGACTATCCATGAAGGTTTTAAGAATAGGTATTATTTTGAGCATAATGGAAAGAAAGTCACACTTGCACCCTTATCTCCAAAAGAGGTGTATCTTGAACAATTGAAACTATCCAAAGTATCCCATGGGGATTTGGGAAGTGAGGCAAAGAAAAGAATTGAATGTCAAGAGGCCAAGAGTGAAAAGAATAAAAATAAAGGCTCAATGGTGAATGATTGTACTAGTAATAAAGAGGAAAGTGCAAGAGAGAAAAGTGAAAAGAGTGAAAAGAAAAAGAGTTTTTATGCAAAAGAGAGAGAAATCAAGAGTGCATTCTTAGGCAACCAAGCAATATTGTTGGTGAGGTTTCGAGAGGATTTGCTTTGTGAAACTAACCTTAACCCCAATTTGCCTAGTATTTTTGTCTTTTTATTGCAGGATTTTGATGATGTTTTCCCAGAAGAGATGCCGACTAGATTGCCGCCATTGAGAGGTATTGAGCACCAAATAGATTTTGTGCCTGGAGCAAGCATTCCAAACCGGCCAGCCTATTGTAGCAATCCCGAGGAAATGAAGGAGTTACAAAGGCAAGTGGAGGAGTTGCTAGCAAAGGATCATGTTAGGGAGAGCATGAGTCCTTATGCTGTACCGGTCTTATTGGTACCCAAGAAGGATGGCACATGGAGGATGTGTGTTGATTGTCGAGCAGTGAATAAAATAACGGATGTTGAAGTAGATGAAGAAAAGATCAAGGCTATCGAGGAATGGCCTACACCTAAGAATGTGTCTGAGGTAAGAAGTTTTCATGGTTTAGCTGGCTTTTATAGAAGGTTTGTAAAGGACTTCTCTACCATAGCTGCTCCTTTGAATGAGATTGTCAAAAAGGAGGTAGGTTTTAAATGGGGTAAGGAACAAGAACATGCATTTCAAACTTTAAAAGATAAGTTATGTTCTGCTCCTATTCTTGTTCTACCTAATTTTGATAAGATGTTTGAGGTTGAATGTGATGCTTCTGGGATTGGTATATGTGCTGTTTTGATGCAGGAAAAATGTCCCATTGCATACTTTAGTGAGAAGCTAAATGAAGCTCAATTCAAGTACTCGACGTATGACAATGAGTTGTATGCACTGTTTCATGCCTTGGAGGTATGGCAACATTACTTGCTTCCAAAGGAGTTCGTAATTCATACCGATCATGAGTCTCTCAAACACATCAAGAGATAAGGAAAGCTCAACAAGAGGCATGCAAAGTGGGTTGAGTTCATAGAGACTTTTCCATATGTGATATGCTACAAGCAAAGTAAGGATAATGTAGTAGCTGATGCATTATCTCGAACGTATGTTCTCATAACTACATTAACTTCTAAGTTGTTAGGTTTTGAGCAATTGAAAGACATGTACGCACGTGATTCTGATTTTAAGGATATTTATGTTGCATGTGAACAAGGGGCATTTAATAAGTTCTATAGACATAATGGTTTTCTGTTTCGTGGTTCAAGAATTTGTGTGCCTAATTACTCAATTAGAGAATTGCTGTTAAAGAATCACATAGTGGTGGTTTAATGGGTCATTTTGGTGTGCATAAGACTTTAGATGTTTTAGTTGAACACTTTTATTTGCCACATATGAAAAATGATGTTCAAAGAATTTGTTCTCAATGTATTGCTTGTAGACAGGCCAAGTCTAAGTCTATGCCACATGGGTTATATACACCTTTGCCTATTCCTAATGAGCCTTGGGTTAATATATCCATGGATTTTGTCATTTGGTTACCTAAAACTAGGAAGGGTAGGGATAGCATATTTGTGGTTGTTGATAAATTTTCTAAGATGGCACACTTTATTGCATGTCATAAGACTGATGATGCTACAAATATTGCTGACTTGTTCTTTAGGGAGGTTGTAAGATTGCATGGAGTGCCTAGAACTATTGTGTCTGATAGTGATGTGAAATTTTTGAGTTACTTTTGGAGAGTCTTGTGGGGTAAGTTAGGTACTAAATTGTTGTATTCTACAACTTGTCATCCATAAACCGATGGTCAAACGGAGGTGGTTAATAGGACTCTAGGTACTTTGCTTCGTGCTATTGTTGATAAGAATTTGAAAACTTGGGAAGATTGTTTACCTTTTGTTGAATTTGCATATAATAGAACTATTCATTCTTCTATAGGTTTTTCAACATTTGAGATTGTGTATGGTTTTAATCCTTTAATTGTGTTCGATTTGATGCCTTTACATTTGAGTGAAATTACTAGCTTAAATGGACATAAAAAGGCAGACTTGGTTAAAACTATACATGAGAAGACGAGGTTACAAATTGAGAAGCGTAACCGTCTAACAGCTCAAAGAGCAAATAAGGGGCGAAAGCAAGTGATATTTGAACCAGGAGATTGAGTTTGGGTACACATGAGGAATGAAAGGTTTCCTAGCCAAAGGAAGTCTAAATTGGATGCTAGAGGCAATGGACCTTTTCAAGTTCTCGAGATGATCAATGACAATGCATACAAGATTGATATTCTAGGTGAGTATATTGTGTCTGCATCATTCAATGTTGCTGATCTTTCTCCTTTTGACATGGATGCAGATTCGAGGACGAATCTTTTTGAGGAATGAGGGAATGATATGGGCATCGAGTACTCTTCTAGCATGGATGTTCGTGGAAATCATTGTTAGGCTTCGGAAAAATATTCAAATCATTTGGAAACTTGAATAGATATTCATCCATAATTATCTATTCAAGATAATCATTTAGTTAATAATAAAAAAATATAAATATTAAGATTTGAAAATAATTAAATTAATTTGTGTGCTATATAAATTACTGATAAATTTGTATTCGTAACAAATTCTATAACTAGTTTTTTAGGAAACTCAAAATGATATATTTTTGGATGAGAATAACTTTCTTATATACTTTCTTTAAATTTAAAATCTAATTCTCTACATCTATACTTTTTCTATGTCAAAAATAAAAGATTTAAATTTCATTAATTTGACTATTTATCAAACATGGCCCCATTTTATATTTATATTCTCGTTTATTTCTGTAGGTGGTTCAAAATAAAAATAGTCTAAAAAAAAATAGTCCAATTTCATAAGCCCTAAAAAAAATTCTATTCTAATTACGGAACTTTAGCACTAAATGAACCACCGAAATGGCAAATCCAACTTTGACCGTAAAATAAAATAATAATAATAATAATAATAAATGGTAAATCCAACATCCAATCTCTTAAAAAAAAACAAATAAATAAATAAATCCAACTTCCAATCAAAATTCTCATTCAAAAACTCCCACACGCACAGAGCCACACACATCACAGTCCCGCCACCAAACTCTCTCGCCTTAAATATTTTATTTCCCAACTAAAAATTATAAAGTAGAGTAAAAATCCAATCATATATTTATAGATTTTTAAAATAATGAAAATAATAGTAAAAAATTCGACGTGCTTTAATAATAATAAATTAGTAATAATGAAAAAAATTGCTGTGCAAGGCGATCTTTGTGACTTGATCGCTTTTCATTATTATAAACTGCTAACAGCAGATGATGTATTTACAGTTTTATATTGGTTGTTTGTGCATGTTATTATATGGTAATATTGACCACTTACATAAACTTAAACTTGTACTATATTTATTTTTTTATATTGACCACTTGAATAACATTCTTATATACTTTCTTTAAATTTAAAATCGAATTCTCTACATCTATACTTTTTCTATCTCAAAAATAAAAAATTTAAATTTTCATAAATTTGACTATTTTACAAGCATGGCCCCATTTTATATTTATATTATCGTCTATTTCTGTAGTTGGTTCAAAATAAAAATAGTCTGAAAAAAAAAATAGTCCAATATCATAAGCCCTAAAAAAAATTCCATTCTAATTACGGAACTTTAGCATTAAATGAACCACCGACTTTGACCGTAAAATAAAATAATAATAATAATAATAATAATAATAAAAGAAATGGTAAATCCAACATCCACTGTCTTAAAAAGAACTAATAAATAAGTGATCGTTGTTAACACTTTCATTTTTAATTTTTGATTTTTGATAATAATTTTTGTTTTTGATTTTTGAAAAAACAAAAACAAAAACTTGTTTGATAACTATTTTTGTTTTTGGTTTTTTCTTTTTATTTTGTATAGTGTTATTTATAAAATCTATACTAAAAATTCAAAATTAAATTTTACATAAAAAATTCACATTAAAAATTCAAAATTAATATCTAAAATGTCAAATACAAATTCATTAATAAAAAATAAAAAAATTTAAATAATCAATTATAAATTCTTTAAAAAATAAAAATAAAACTACAAATAATTCTAAATATATGTCAAAGCACATATAATTTAAATTTTACAATCATTTTAAAGTATCATAAAAATTAATAATATATAATCTAATGTTGAAAGGTGGTCCAAAGTCGATCTGCAATTCCATCTCTTACTTGAGCCATGAGCATAGCTTCATTGTGGCTAACATTGATTGACATTTGTGTATTGTTTTTCACATTTTGTACATTATCATCATTAATAATCAATAATTCATCATTAAACTCATGGAATAATGTATCCTGATGAGCATGTAGTTTAATGAAGTTGTGAATTGTACAACATGCTGTAGGTATATACGTCTGTGTGCGCATGGGATATGGAGGCATTTGTTTTAAAATTGGAAATCGAGCTTTTAGCACTCCAAAACATCGCTCAATGACATTCCGTACTGATGAATGCCGATAGTTAAATAGTTCTTCTTTACCTTGAGGTTGTCGTCGTCGACCCTTAAAGTTACGTAGGTGATATCTTTCTTCTCGGTAAGGTGATAAAAATTCAAGCATATTTGGATATCCCGAATCAACAACATAATACTTATCTATTCAAAAAACACATGTTATTGTATTTTGACCACTTGCATAAACTTGTACTATATACACTTTCTTATGTTCTTTTAAGCTCTTAACGATTTATAGATCTTTTTCTCTCTGTTATTCCTACACTGCTTTTTTTTACTTTTACCAAAAAAAGATAGAAAAGCCATCAAGCATTTACCAAAAAGATAAAGACATTAGGCAAATGGGGTTATGAATCTATTAACAAATATATACAATAGATAAAAAATTATAATTTTCCATTTCTATATTTTATATTATTAACTTTTTACTTTTTTTTATTACTATTACTATTATGCTTTTCTTTTTTAGGCCGGGAAAAGACCTTGAAAGGGAAAGAGATAATAATGGAAGTAAGAGACATAGATGAATAAGGAAACTTAAAGGTTAATGGGGTATGAGAATTAAGAGATCAATACATCACCGACCATGAACAAAACTTCCTCTTTTGTGCTTCCTGCTTTGTAAATCTTTCTAGGGTTTCTGATAATTTTCTATATTTTCTCTTCCCCATTTTTGTACCTTTCGTTGTAAGTTAGAGTTCTTCACTTCTTGTTTTGTATTGGTGACTTTTTTGTTTTTGGTCTATCTCTTTATTTCACAAATATTGTATGTGGTTTGTGTGTTCTTGATTTTTAAAAACAAATTTGATATCTATAAATCTTCTGGGTTTTTTTATTTTTTATTTTTTCAGTTTTAGATTTAGGAAACAATTTTTCATGTACTTTAGTCTCTGTCAGTCATCCCTGTTATATATTTAGCTCGCTCTTGTTGTCAAAACTTTGTTTTGCTTTTTTTTTTTTTTGTTAGTTTTTAGTTCTCTTCCACCTCACTTTTGTATTTTGTTATTTAACTTCCAAGTATTGTTGAGCTAAAATCATATCAATAAATTTTCGGTAAGATATATTTTTTTTCCATTATTATTTCATGGTCAATATATTTTATTTCTTTCTCAATTTTAGTGTTTGGATAACATTGCCCTTTTTTATTTTTTACATTGATCCAGAAAATGGGGAGAGGAAAAGTTGAGATGAAAAGAATAGAAAATGCCACAAACAGGCAAGTGACTTTCTCAAAGCGCAGAAACGGCTTGTTAAAGAAAGCGTACGAGCTCTCAGTTCTTTGTGATGCAGAAGTTGCTGTGATCATCTTTTCTCAGAATGGCAAACTCTATGACTTCTCAAGCAACGATCAGTAGGTTTTCTAATTACCCTATACTATACACTACTTTACCCCCATTTCTTTATTTGTATATCTAAGAATTTTGTGTTGTGAGAAAACACCAATAAGTTTTGATGTTCTGTTGTGTGAATTAATGTTTGTTTTTAGCAACAAATTAAATTANTGTGATCACTGTATAAGTTTATCAGTGTTATATGCTACAAGCTGTTCTTAATTAAACATAATCTATAATTATAAGATCTCAATTTAAACTTCTTAAATTTGTCTAAAGTAAAAAGTATCATAAACTTAACCCATAACAATAGTTTCATTTAAAATTTAAGGTATTTCATTATTAATTTACATGGATGCTTAAATAGTTGTAAAGTGGTCAAAAAAAGAAGAAGAAAACAAGCATTTATTGAGCCAAATAGATAGAGAAACAAAAAACTTTAAGTGAAAAAATAAAATTGGAAATACTCGCAATTACTGTGTATATGATAAATCATTTTGGTTTTTATTTGATAATTACTTTTTGAACATGAAGCCTCCACATTAATTTCCGGTCACTGCCAATGTTTAGTATAATTTGTATTGGCTGGCTGCTTTTGCTCATGTATATATAGTTTACTATGGTATATTTAAGTTCACAAATTGAATTTTCACCTCTACTGTTTTGGATTTTTTCAGTGTGCAAAAAACAATACAAAGATACCGTAAACATGCAAGAGAAGTGCAAATCAACAAGTATGAAGTCGAACAGTTTATGCAGGTTAGAGAATCCATCATGGATTTTCAAATCTGAGATTGTTAGGGGAAAAAAACCATTTAGCTATAAGCTATTGCAATTTTAATTGCATTTGAAGTTCTTCTGAGATTGGCTTGTGCATTTTTTATATATATAGCCTTTTGGTTAAAAATCTTGACAAATAGGCAAGACCTCACTGGTTTGTTGAGGAAACGTCATGTAAACTACTTATTGACAGTTGAATTATTGCACTTTTCAAAAGCTTAAATTATTGGAAAATGAATCATTTTACATTTTTTATTATCTTTAAAACAACCATTAACATCGTCCATATTTTATGCTCATTTAGATCTTTACATGTATCTTTGGTAGAAATTGTCAAATTTTCAATATAGGATTTTAGGGATCTCTATCTCTTAGTAAGTTTAATTCTATTTTTTTTTTTTCTAAAAGAGCTATTAAAATATAGGTCATCGTTATATTTTATATTATTTTAAACAATGACATATGTTTTGGTAAATTAGGACATTATCCTAACATCTGCTCGGTTATTTTTTTCTGATAAAAATTAATTCGAATGCAGCAATTGAAGCTCGAAAGTGCAAACATGGCGACGAAGATTGAGTTCCTTGAAGTTTCTCAGCGGTGGATATGGCTTATTTTCACTTATATTAATCCTCTATTTTGTATTTGACATCCTTTCCAAAATATAAATGAGTGTTCTCTGAACACCTTCATATTGAATTTGCATGTTTTAGAAAGCTTTTGGGGCATGGCTTAAGTTCTTGTTCTATCGAGGAACTACAAGAGATTGATGGTCAACTAGAGCGAAGTTTACGTAGCGTTAGAGCAAGAAAGGTACATATCAAAACTATCAGGTGCAAGTTTAATTCTTCAGTTTTTGCGGATTGATTTTCTGTCATTTTTGTTATCTATATCAAACCACAACTGAGTTCCACCTTCACATGTGGGCTAGAAGGTGGGGAAGAAGAGGAAACCCATGGAGAAATGGCCTAACATGTGAAAGATGAATTAATTTTTGAAAACTAAGAATGATAGGTATTGAACCGTATGGTTGATTAATATTGTGAACTAAGAATATTTTATTTTTATATTCATTTGTTGGTGGGAGATAGCAACATTACTTGAAAATTACCTATTTTTCCAGGCTCAATTATTCATGGAGCAGATAGGGCAGCTAAAAGAAAAGGTTTTCGTTTTTGTTCTTTTTGTTTTGCCGAGGGGACTAATAAAAATGCTTTTAGTTTTAGTTGTACAGCTGAAGATATATGTTTTCAGAAATGCTAATGCCTTTTCTTCGCCTTGAATTCAGGAAAGGCTCCTTTTAGAAGAGAATGCCAAGTTATGTGAAAAGGTTATATAATTTTTCTTCTTTCATATTCTTATTTCCCCTACTCCTTCTCCTTGAATGAGCTTGAGGCATTATCTTGATTGAGAATCAAAGTTTTAATTCCAGTTCATAGTGAGTAGCTTCTAGTTCAAAACCAAGTAGAACATTTTGACATCAGACATGGTTTGGTTACTAGAGTGCCCTAAGATGGTTAGGACATGAAATTTGTGGGCTTAATTGGTCTTCGTTTTTGTAATTTGTTAGGTT
>QANX01002029.1:1976-27731 GCA_003254975.1 Ochetophila trinervis | reverse complement strand
TTTTTTTTGTTTTTTTTTTTTTTTTTTTTTTTTTTTTCAGTTTGGTTAAAAAAAATATAGCTTTAGAATTAAGAAAATGTGTATAAATTTAGTTTTATTCTCTTATTAATTCTTAAAAAAATAAAAAATAAAAAAAAAGAATGCATACCATGAAAATGAGAATGAGATATATAAACATGAAATTTGTTTTATGTCTAAGACTCTTGATTCTTCTAGAATATTCCAAGTTCTCAAATACAGTATGTGAGGTTGGAACTTAAAATATAGAATAATGCTAGAAGAATTAATCAATCTGCCAAGAAATTTACTAAGTATTATTATATTATATTCAGTTTCATGTTTTTTGTAAATGGTTTATTTATTTATATTTAAGATATATTGTATGTGTCAAGTCAAGATAGCAATATAATTAGTAGAATTAATACCGTATAGGAGGGCTAGCTTAAGCCAAGAAAGTAATAAATTTGTTTCGACACTGATGTTAGTGTGGTGCAAAGCCAGGGCAGCCATCACCGGTTCAAGAGAAAGTACCTGCAACCAATGGCTGTCAAGGTAGCCTCCAGAATCCGGAGGTTGAGACCGAGCTCTTCATCGGCTTACCAGCAATTCGCTGCTGATGGTTTGCCAACCATCTCTGGAAAGTATATAATTTTATTGACTGTTTATAATTGTAAGACATAGCCTGCAATAAATCTGACATAATGATGCACAATTTCAATTTGTATGTCATATATAAACAATCAAATATATGTGTTGAGGGTGTTACTTTGTATATTGAATTATTCCAAACGCCATGTCGTTAATAAGAAAACCCAAAGTAAGCAACTTGAGCTATACAGAATCTGGGCCTGCAAGGAATAAGTAACTTGGGCCAAACAGATCTACCATTAATTTTGGTCATTTGTACAACATATGCACGTGTTCGGAAGTTTGTGTAGTGGTAAGTGGTCAAGCCTGATCCTGGGTTCGAAATGCGACTCATGAAGAAATTTTCAATACCAGCGATTGAAAAATTGATTGAATGTTTGAATCCATGACTCCATTAAAGAAAATGAAAGCTATGAGATTTTGTCCATATTCACTATTTTTTTCTCTTAAATACCCTTGCATTCGGAGAGAATTGTAACTTGCTGAATAAAGAACAAAGAACTAAGAACAGAAAGGAAGAAGAGAGAGAGAGAGAGAACTTGATCTTTGTATATTGATGTAATTGTGTGTTAATTGTACATAGTAAGCTTCAGATTATGTTTATATAATACACAAATCTGAGCAAACCATTACAGCCAATCATGCATGTGAGCTGTTAACTAGGGGTGGGCACGGTCTGGTTTTTTATAAAAATTCAGACCAAACCATAGATGACAGTTTAGCTTAACAACAAACTAAACAAAACCATTAGAACCATTCAAAATTCAGACCAAACCATAGATGTCAGTTTAGCTTAACAACAAACTAAACAAAACCATTAGAGCCATTCAAACCAAACCATTCATAAACGGTTTGATCCGGTTTGGTTTAACAGTTTAAACTGCAACATTTAATTTTATAGTTTAAAATAACTACAAAACTAAAATTAAATTTTGTAGTTCAAAATTTAAACTAATTTTAATACAACAATACTAAATTTAAATTCAAAATCTATTACGATTCAAAATCTAAATTAAAACAAAGTATTACAATCCAAACTAAAAATTAAAAATATATATTAGTTATATATATTATTAATAATAAAAAAATATTATAAATGTATATAATATTAAATGTGGTTTGCGGTTTGGTCTGGTTCAAAAATTATCCAAACCGCAATCCAAACCATTAATGGCGGTTTTTTAACATAGTAAACCAAACCAAACCATTATCTTCTACAAACCAAACCGAACCAAAAGCAACGGTTTAGTTCGGTTTGAACGGTTTAGTTCGGTTTTGCCCACCCCTACTGTTAACAAAATAGCTCACAAATCACGTTGCTAACATAAATCTAGTCTTTCCTAACTAACTAATCTGACGTGGCAAGCTTAATGAAGTAAAGTGAAACTTGTTTTACAATAACAACTCTCACATCGTCCATCAAATTAAGCTCCTGCCAAGTGTAAGAACTGAGTCACCTTGTAAACTAACACCAAGTTTTGACTTGAGATAATTGGACCTAGTAGTTCCCAAAGCTTTTGTAAACATATTAGCAATTTGTTCCTCAGTGGGCACATACCTAATTTCCATCACTTTTGCAATGACTTTGTCTCTAACATAATGTATATCGATTTCCACATGCTTGGTTCTTGAATGAAGCAGTGGATTGTAAGCCAAAGCCATTGCCCCTAAGTTATCTGACCAAATGATTGGAGAAGGTAATTTGAAACCCAACTCAGTTGTCAATTGCAACAGCCAGCTCATTTCTGTAGTAATGTTGGCTTGAGCTCGATACTCAGCCTCTGTGCTGCTCCGAGTCACCACTGACTATTTTTTACTGCTCCAAGAGATCAGATTTGAACCCAAAAAGACACAATAGCCACTGCATGACCTCCTGTCATCAGGATTGCAGGCCCAATCATTGTCTGCAAAGCAATGAAACATAAATCTTTGAGGTTCAAACTTTTTAACCAGGACTCCATACTCAATTGTACCTTTCAAATATCTCAGAAGTCTTTTGCAGGCTTCCTAATGAGCTGTGGTTGGAGAGTGAACAAATTGACACAGCTTGTTGACTGCAAAGGTGATATCTGGCCTAGTAATGGTCAGATATTGCAAGGCCCCCACTACACTTCTGTATTGCTCAAGTTGTTTAAGAGGATCTCCATCATGAATTGAGATTTGTTTACCTGTTAGCATGGGTGTAGAACATGGTTTTGCTTCATGCATCAATGTCTTGATCAAAAGATCATTTGTATACTTTCTTTGAGACAGTTTGATACTCTGACTTGTTCTTTCCACTTTAATCCCAAAGAAGTAGCTCAAACTTTCTAAATATTTCAAAGAAAATGTGTTGTTGAGTCGAAATATAAGATCATCAATGAATTTGACATTTGAACCTGTGACTTTAAGTCATCCACATAAACTAGTACAAAGCAGTGAATCTTATCTTTGTTATACATAAACAGAGAACTATCAGCCATTGATGCCACAAACCCTCTGTCAAGTAGGCTGCCTCTGAGTTTTTCAAATCAGGCTCTAGGGGCCTGTTTCAGGCCATATATTTCCTTCTCAAGCTTGCATTCAAATGAAGGGTTTGTTTTGCTTACATAACCCTGAGGCTGTGCCATATACACAGTCTCTTGAAGGGTACCATTTAGAAAAGCATTATTAAAGTCTAACTATCTCACTGGCCAATCAAAAGTCACTGCTATAGTAAGTATGACTCTTATTGTTGATGATTTTACCACAGGGCTAAATGTTTCAAAATAATCAAAACCTGGTTTTTGATTAAACCCCTTTGCCACCAATCTTGCTTTGTATCTTTCAACACTACCATCTGCCTTATACTTGATTCTATACACCCATTTATTCCACACAATATTCATATCTAGAGAGTAAGGAACCAGAGACCAAGTACCTGTATCAAGTAGAGCATTATATTCCTTGTCCATGGCTTCTTTCCACTCTGGATGCTGCAAAGCAAGAGTTGCTGTTTTTGGTTCTGACACAAAAGCAGTTCCTAGATCGGGAGGTGATATCTGGTGTCTTTGTTGTGATTCATATTCAAGATGCTTGTGTATGCTGAAGTACCTTTAGGATGAACTTTTACAGGCTGTGTAGCTTTAGACTGATAAGCTTTTGGTTTTAGAATGCCATGCTTTGATCTAGTAACCATAGGATGTGCATTCTGTGAGATTGGCAATTCAATATGCAACTTAATACCTTGATCATTGTTTGCTCCTTCATTAACAGTGACATCAGCAAGGGCAGATACTGAAATGACAGATTTGGATGAAGCTGAGCCCCGTGACCTGTTTTCTATTGAGTTTGAGACCAAATCAACAAGTGGACTGCTCACTTTCAAAATACCATCAGTTATCTGATCATGATTGACTTCAGATAAAACATGATGATCAATCAAATGTGTTGGTGTAGACATAGAACTAACATCCTCAGTGACAGGCAATTCAGACAGTGACTGCATCTTGTCAGCAGAAAAATGACTGGAATCAACAAGTGGACTAGTCATTTTTGAAGTTTGGCCATCTATGTGTTCAGAAATGACTTCTACTTCATTATTATGACCAATTACACTTGGTGAGACAAATAATCTGTCAAAACCCTCATCTCTTGATGATTTTGATTCAGGAGTGACTAAACTGGCATTACTCCTTCCAGTAGCTTTTAGAGCTGAATTAGGACTCAGGTCTTCTAAGCCATGCAAAGCACTCTCATTGTTTTTATTTGAATCAGAAGACAGTGATGACACAGAAGTAATGACATGTAAAGGCACATAATTTGTTTGTAAAGGCATATAGTTTGCAGGCACATAATTTGTATGCAAAGGCACAGAATTTGCAGTTTTACATTGTAAACTAGTAGAGAAAGGAAACTCATTTTCATTAAACTCTACACTATTAGAGATATAGATCTTGCCTGAGGTGTGTAAACACTTGTAGCCTTTATATCATTTTGCATAGCCAAGAAAAATGCACTTCTCTGTGTGAAACTGAACCTTTGTGGAGTGAAAAGGTCTGAGGTATGGAAAACATGCACATCCAAAGACTTTAAGTCTGTCATAATCTCAAATCTTGTTATAGAGTTTCTGAAAGGGACTTAGAAACTCCAAAACTACTGAGGGTAATCTGTTTAGAAGAAAAGTTGCAGTCTCAAAAGCCTCACACCAAAATTCGAGTGTCATATTAGCTTGAGCTAACAGGCTGAGACCAGTCTCAACAATGCTTCTATGCTTTCTTTCTGCCCTTCCATTTTGGTTGTGAGTATAAGGACAAGAATGCCTAAACACAATCCCATGTTGCTTTAAATAAGGCACAAAATTTATGTACTCTCCACCCCAGTCAGATTGAACAGCTTTTACTTTGCAACCAAACTGCTTCTCAGCTAAGGCATGAAAGAAAACAAAACTTTGCAAAGCATCATATTTGTTTTTCAAGGGATAAATCCAAGTGTATCTTGTAAAATCATCCACAAAATTGATAAAATACCTATACCCTTCTTTAGAAATCGTAGGAGAGGGACCCCATAGGTCAGTATGTACAAGTTCTAAGGGTAATGTTGACTTGGTTTCAACTTTGGGAAAATGATTCCAATGTTGTTTTCCTTGTTTGCAAGCATCACAAAAGGCCAAATCTGAACCAAAGTCATTTATTTTTGAATTACACAAAGTCATAACCTTCTTCATTACAGGCAAAGCACAGTGCCCTAATCTCCTATGTAAAGTATCAATAGATAGCTTGTCAACTAACTTGTGTACAGACAGAACAGTTTGAGTACAAGTGTTTGACTTATTATATACATTTTGTGTAACAGTAGTAAATGGTAACTTCTGAGGGACTGAATTGAGTTGAGATTCATTTTGAGATCCATTCTACACATTTGTTGATCCACTTGCTACACTTCATGCTATGGATGGTCTTGAAGAGTGATAGGCAGCAACTTCTAGCTTGTAGAGACCTTCCTCTAGTGAACCTTTAAGAACTGGAACTCCCAGCTGCTTATGCTTAACAATACACAAGTTAGTGTGAAACTCAACACTTACATTATTATCTTGTGTAAGCTTTGACATGCTAAGCAGATTCTTTGCAATAGTAGGAACTACTAATATATCTTTCACAAAATACAAGTTTCAGATTGTCCTTTAATGACTGCATTACCAATTCCAGTAATTTTGATTCCAAGACCATTACCTACCAAGAGCTCACCCATACCATTGTAGTCCATATGCTGAAGTAAGTGGGAGTTGTCTGAAACAACATGATTGGTGGCTCCACTATCTAGGTACCAGCTCAGATCTCCAACAGGAATTGGAGTTATGAAGTTGGTAGCTAAAGCAATGTTAGGATGTGAGTTATCTGAAATGTGTGCAGAGAAGTAGTTTGGATTAGCAAAGCATTAAACTGAGAATTTCCACTGCCAGAGAACTGTCCCCCAAAATGTGGAAAAGTTGTGAGCATAGCCTAAGTAGGAAACCCTGCATTTTGATGAATCTGATATCCATTTGCATTAGGAAACCCTGCACTTTGATGAGTCTGATATCCATTTGCATTGAGCACTGCTTGCCCACCAGACTGTCCCATATAATCATATTTGATGGATGAAGACCAGTAAAGCCAGAGTATTGAATCAAATTACTAGCAGGCAGCACAGAAGAGGTAAAACCAGACTATGACACAGAGTTAATAGGATTGCCAAATCTGAAATAGCAAACATCAGTTGTGTGACCTATCTTCTTGCATATTTGACACTGTGGTCTACCAGGCTTGTTTCTTCCTTTAAAATTGTTTCCAGCTTTGTCAAATCCTCCACTATTAACAAACTGGTTAGGTGAAGTTTCTTTTGACATATTTGTGTTATAGGCCCTTTTTGTATTAAGATTGGATACACTTGAACTAGAGTTACCATCTTCTAAATTTTCATAATCTTGAGTAGTGTCATCTAATTCAGAAAGTTGACATTTTGACTTTGTATTCACTAGATTTACAGAGCTAGTGAAATGTGTGCCTAGGTTAACAATAGCAGCAGTGTTCAAAGTTTCAAGCCTACTTTCATAGTAAAGTAAGTGTTGCTTTACCTCTTCAAGGTTTGGTAGAGTTTGTCTTGTGATTAGATTCACCACCACCATTTCATACTCTGATCCAAGTCCTCCAAGTATACACGAAACAAGATCATTTTTAGTAATGAGTCCACCTCCTGCAATCAGCTGATCTGCTAGAGTTTTCATCTTCAAGAAATAGTCAGCAATTCTTGAAGTTCCTTTCTTTGTGCTTTGTAGTTGAACTCTCATTTGAATTTGATTCATCTTTGATTTGGAAGCAAAGTTAAATTCGAGAACTTTCCATACTTTCCTCGAGGATTTCAAGCCAATTACTAGGTTTGTAATTGATCTTGAAATTGCAGTGACTAGCCATCCCATAAGCAACTGATCTTGTAAGATCCATAAATGCTGATCACTTGTGAAATTTCGAAGGATATCACTATCAACGTCACATTTAACTTGAGGATTGAATCCATAAACTGAGGTTCATCATTCAATACGAATTTATCTAACTTGTTGCCAATTAACAATGCTAATATTTGTGTTTTCCATATTAGGTAATTTCCTGGATCCAAGGGTTGAATTGAACTCGGAAAAGGTGAAACCGTGATCAAGATCTTGCCTACCAGATCTGTTGCTGTTGATCATGATTCTGTGAGATCAACATTTGGCAAAGCTTGAGCTTGAAGATCACTGATTTCTGTATTTTCCATAGCTATAGTTGGGAGAGAAAAAGAAAAGAAAAGAAAGAGAGAGAGAGAGAAAGGGGGGAGAGCAGGGTGGTTTCAAAAAAAAATCCAGTTAGAAAGAGAAGTGACAGATAAAAAGAAGAAGAGAATGAGCATGGGGAAATTTTTTTTTTCTGATTTGCTCTATTTTTATTCATGAAAATTGAATTAAATGGAGTTCGAAGTGCAGGTTTTTAGTTTAGTTTAAGAAAATTCACTCATTTAAGGAGACAATATAATTAGACTAAGTTGAACAGTAGTTTAGATGAAATTTTGCAGATTCATGTTTCTTAAAATCATTCATTGCTCTGTTTCCAACATATTACATGGATCCTTTGGCTAGAAATTGATTGTTCATTTTCTATTTCTTTTAATTTTAATTTTTATTGTTGTATTTATGGAATTGGAGGTTCTGAAATTTTTTGTGTGATTTGTAGATCTTATGTTTATATTGTCTAACTGGTCATACATGGAGGTTCTGACTGATGTGAATTATTATTTCTTTTATATTTTATTTCTAATACATGTAGGTACATTTGGATCTTTATATGTGCATTTTTGGCCTGGCCTCTTTTGGACTCGTTTGGATCATCACACATATTTTTATTTTTGGATGTATTTATTGAGTTTCGAACCTATAACCACTAAGTCTTTTGGCTTTGATACCATGTTGAATCACCACTGATCTTAAACGCTTAAATTGATAGGATGTGAATTATCATTTATTTTATAGTTTATCTTTAATATAATTAAAAAAACTTAGAACCATCGGCTCATGAAGCAAGCACATAAAAAGGATGTCACAAAGCCATCCACAAACATGCATTAAATCAATACAATAAGGCTAAGTTATTTTTTTTTTCTTTTGTGAGGTATTTATTTTTTTTCTCNATCAACCATCCCATCCAGCCTCAGCAGATTACTTTTATAGGTTTCTAATTTATTAAATGTTTGGGAAAATTAAGGCTATATTGTGGCTAGAGGTAGTGGTACTTTTCTTTGGCTTCTGTCAAGGCCGCACTGAGGCTGCAATATATCACTTCTGTTAATTATTATGCATGTTTTTCTACCTTTATTTTTCTCTTTCAGTTCACTTTCCAAAGTAAATAAGCATTGTCTGAACTCTTATTTAATATTTAGTAAACATTCTTATTTGTTTTAATTCTAATTCATATCCCAAAAAAAGTTTCTTGTGATGGATTTTCTTATGGAGCAAGTATAGTTCAGTAGAAAAATAGATAAAGGCCGACTACAAAAGGAAGAAACTGGGCTTAGGAAATACAGAATAGCATTCGTTATTAGTTCCAATGCTGAAGTTAAATTAAACTTATTAAAGAAAAAACTTCCTTGGTCTTTCTCTGTATCTACCTTTAAAGTACTAAACAGTTAAAAAAAATTATAACCAGCTTGTTAATAACCAGAAGAGAATTTCAAAATAATAATAATAATAATAATAATTATTCATCTAATTCAATATATATTTTTAGATTTTTAACAATGTTGTTTCCTGAATTTTGCGCAGATTGTACTTTATATTTGGCACTTATACTCTTTTAATTTAATAAATTTTGGCAGCATCAGTTACAACATTTAACAATGTTAGCATTCTTCCATTAAATATTATGTGCAGTGCACATCATTTATACTTTTTTTTTTTATAATTTAAAATGTGAAATTAGTATTTCATCATTATTTTCTTCTAAATTATTATAAATAATATGATTATATACTTATTTTACCATTTAAATTATAAAAAATTGCAAATCACTTGCATCACACCTGACATTTAATAAATGAAAACTAACAGTGTTAAAGTTTTGAACTGACTTTGCCAAAGTTTATTAAGTTTAAAAAGCATAGGTGCTAAATATGAAATACAAAAAGCAAAACTCAAAACGCAACATTTTCAAAAACCCTTATTTATTTTTTTTCATTTTGGTAGTAATCTAATTCCATATTTAACCTCCCTCCTAAAGATTCACTGTGTGGCATGTGGGTAATATATTTTTATTTTCTACATGTATGTCAATAAATAACTCATTAGATTAAATTTTGCATCCACACACAAGGGTATAAATAAAGGAATTCTTATTTTACCAAAAATAAAAATAAAAAAGGAATTCTTCAATAAAAGATACTTCATATAAACTTGAACAATATATTTTAATTTTAGCCATCAGATCTATAATATAAAAGGGATTAACATTCGAAAATCCCTATATAATCTTTTATACTTGTTGTAGATATTTTTGGCCAACGGGCTTAATACCCTATTATTTGGGCAATGAATAAATACCTAATTATTGTGGTGGGCCAGACATCTATTACAAACAAAACTCTAAACCCAAGGACCAATGGGAATAGGGCTAGGTGTCACCATCTAAAGGGGGTTTTTTAAAGTTTGAATCTTGGCCATTGAAAATGGAGATAAAAAGGAAAAAGACAAGGAAAGAAGGGGATCACATTTCTTTGACTTTGAGAAACCGAGGAGCCGCCATTTTTCTTGGATCTCCCCCACCAAAAATTCTTGGTCTTGTCCGAGNTTTCAAATGTTATATCCGTACAACATGAGCATTTTTTTTTTAATTATAATTATATGAAAAATAATGCAATGTATGATGAAGATAATGGATGTAAAGATACTAAGGTAAAAATTGGTGCTATAGAAAAAGACTACACATGTAGAGAAAGTGGTACAACATATTTGTCAACTATCAAAAGACAATAATTATGTATAGAGTTAACCAATATCATATCAATATTATGATTATGAGCAAAGACAATCACATATAATATTTGGTCTATGCGATTGACATATTAAGAATTACATACAAAATTGTCAAAGAGATGTATTTTTTGATCAATATTTCTCTAAATCTACAGTTAAAAATGAAGATGAAAAAGAAAGTAAAAATTTTTAACCACTAAATTGTTTTTATAGTATTGAATTATATTTAAATAATTAAATAATTGTATTATTATTCTAATCAATGAACAATTCATTACTTAATAATAATATTTTTGTTCCTCCATCAATATCAATTAGAGCCAACATTCTAGACAAAAAATGCAAGAAAACACCCTTATCAAACAATCTTCTTAACCTTAATAATGTCCCATTTTCAGGCATGGGTCCGAACCTTTTGGCACCTGACGTTCTAAAGGTATTATTCACAAATTAAGTTTTATCATTTATAGCTCCATTCTACCATATCATTAAGAGTTGCTTCTAACTTGTGTAGTCTCACAAATTTCCTTATTAGCAAACTTGAAGAGAATTAAGCCAACATGGTCTCCAGCCGCAATAAAATCAGCAAACTTAATTCGGTGAGAACCCCACTTGTGATTTACACGTGCTCAAATCAGAATCTCTTTATGGCCCTATTAAATTCAAAATCAACCATCCCATCCAGCCTCAGCAGATTACTTTTATAGGTTTCTAATTTATTAAATGTTTGGGAAAATTAAGGCTATATTGTGGCTAGAGGTAGTGGTACTTTTCTTTGGCTTCTGTCAAGGCCGCACTGAGGCTGCAATATATCACTTCTGTTAATTATTATGCATGTTTTTCTACCTTTATTTTTCTCTTTCAGTTCACTTTCCAAAGTAAATAAGCATTGTCTGAACTCTTATTTAATATTTAGTAAACATTCTTATTTGTTTTAATTCTAATTCATATCCCAAAAAAAGTTTCTTGTGATGGATTTTCTTATGGAGCAAGTATAGTTCAGTAGAAAAATAGATAAAGGCCGACTACAAAAGGAAGAAACTGGGCTTAGGAAATACAGAATAGCATTCGTTATTAGTTCCAATGCTGAAGTTAAATTAAACTTATTAAAGAAAAAACTTCCTTGGTCTTTCTCTGTATCTACCTTTAAAGTACTAAACAGTTAAAAAAAATTATAACCAGCTTGTTAATAACCAGAAGAGAATTTCAAAATAATAATAATAATAATAATAATTATTCATCTAATTCAATATATATTTTTAGATTTTTAACAATGTTGTTTCCTGAATTTTGCGCAGATTGTACTTTATATTTGGCACTTATACTCTTTTAATTTAATAAATTTTGGCAGCATCAGTTACAACATTTAACAATGTTAGCATTCTTCCATTAAATATTATGTGCAGTGCACATCATTTATACTTTTTTTTTTTATAATTTAAAATGTGAAATTAGTATTTCATCATTATTTTCTTCTAAATTATTATAAATAATATGATTATATACTTATTTTACCATTTAAATTATAAAAAATTGCAAATCACTTGCATCACACCTGACATTTAATAAATGAAAACTAACAGTGTTAAAGTTTTGAACTGACTTTGCCAAAGTTTATTAAGTTTAAAAAGCATAGGTGCTAAATATGAAATACAAAAAGCAAAACTCAAAACGCAACATTTTCAAAAACCCTTATTTATTTTTTTTCATTTTGGTAGTAATCTAATTCCATATTTAACCTCCCTCCTAAAGATTCACTGTGTGGCATGTGGGTAATATATTTTTATTTTCTACATGTATGTCAATAAATAACTCATTAGATTAAATTTTGCATCCACACACAAGGGTATAAATAAAGGAATTCTTATTTTACCAAAAATAAAAATAAAAAAGGAATTCTTCAATAAAAGATACTTCATATAAACTTGAACAATATATTTTAATTTTAGCCATCAGATCTATAATATAAAAGGGATTAACATTCGAAAATCCCTATATAATCTTTTATACTTGTTGTAGATATTTTTGGCCAACGGGCTTAATACCCTATTATTTGGGCAATGAATAAATACCTAATTATTGTGGTGGGCCAGACATCTATTACAAACAAAACTCTAAACCCAAGGACCAATGGGAATAGGGCTAGGTGTCACCATCTAAAGGGGGTTTTTTAAAGTTTGAATCTTGGCCATTGAAAATGGAGATAAAAAGGAAAAAGACAAGGAAAGAAGGGGATCACATTTCTTTGACTTTGAGAAACCGAGGAGCCGCCATTTTTCTTGGATCTCCCCCACCAAAAATTCTTGGTCTTGTCCGAGCTTCCTCATGCATAGCCAAGTGGAGGTGACACTGTTCACGGATCCAGCCAAATAATACAATCGGAGCCTAAAATCCTCCTTTTGGACCGATTTCTTCACCTTCTTTTCCCTTTATTTCCATGCTATTTTAATATCATTTATTTCTTTATGAGTCCAATGGCTGACTTAAGCATTGGAGGGGAAACGTCGGTCACCACACTAGTGCCCCTTTGACCGATTTTTATTTATTTTACAGGGCTTGGTCGTAGCTTTAAGGACATGGGGACAGCTTCTGAAAAATTGCCACAACATATTGGCGCCGTCTGTGGGGAACAATTTTCTTAATTTCATTTTATTTTGTGGTTGATTTTGTTTTCAGAGGTCTCCCATTTGTTCTTGAAGAAACCAACCTTGTTTCCTCTTTTCTTGCGTATAAAACCTTTTCCGCGGATTAGTGGAAGCCAAATCCAGACGGAAGCTGAGGCTAATCATCAGTGGACAGAAATGAAGACAGACCAACTCCAGGCGAAGGCAAACCCAATTGCCTCCACCTCCGAATAGGCGTATAACCTACTGACCGAGTTTAGCTGGTGTGAAGCAGAGAAGAGATGCCAAACACCCACTTGGAACCACAAGGCACAATGGACAGAGCTGAGCCATCCAATAGAGGAGCCGGAGGCAAGCGACCTGTGAGGACCAGTTCTGTTTCGAACTAAGGGACCTCCGTTCTAGTAGCTGAACCGAGCCTGCCACCTATGCAACTGTCACCACCAGCTTGGAGGAGAAGCGAGAGGCGGGTAGCCCCACGCTCGGAGCGAACTTAAATCTCTGACTTGGAGAATCAAATGGAGCAGATTGTAGGATTGCTTGAGAACTAGCAGCAAACTGATCGTGAGCTTATTTTGCGGGCCACGAGGAGCCCAGCTCTAGTAGATTCTCCACGAAACCACGTTGAGCCCCGGACTCATGAAGATGAGGGAGCACCGGGAAATGAGTTGAGAATCATAACTGAGGGCTCGCAGCGCCATGACCAGGGAATGATGGCACCATCGAGGCCACGCCCAAGGCCACATCCAGGCGAAGCCAGGAGAAACCCCACGCTGAGTCATTTGTCACCAATCCATTAGCAGCCAGTAGATGAGCTCAACAGCTCGCAGTTGAGAACCGTGAACGACGCTTTCTCCTCACCAGATGATGGTTTAGATTTCAACAATCTTAGGGTTTCTCTTAATGCTAGGAGGCTACAGTGAGAGGAGCAAGAGCGAGCGTAGGAGGCAAGCTGAAAAAGAATAGGAGAGGAGGCTAATCCAAGTGGAGGAGAAGCAAAGGATCCGGGCGAAAAAGAGACAAAAAAATTCGAGCCCATGAGACGCGAAGGATTGAAGCTGATGAGCTGCAGATGTTCGAAGCGAAAAGAAGGAGATTGGAGGATGAAGCGAATGCACGGTTCCATATTGAGCGGCAATACCGAGCCCCGCATTTGCAACCTTATGCTTATGCATCTGGACCAGGACAAGAAGCTTCCTTGTTTGGAGTAGCGATACGTCGGGTCAACCTCCCTAAAGACTTTAAAATGCCAAGTGTGGGAAGGTATGAAGGCAAGGGGGACCCAGCGGAGCACCTGGGAGCTTACAAAGTATGGATGGAATTTGAGGCAGCGAGTGACGCCATCAAATGCCTAGCCTTCCCTCTAACCCTTGGAGGAGTAGCTCGGACCTAGTTCACTAGCCTGCTGGAGAACACTTTCATGGCACAATTTATAGGAGTCAGGCCGGTGAAGAAGCCACCCTCCCATTTGTCATTTATCATTCAAGGGGAAAGCGAGTCCTTGAAGGCATATGTCCAAAGATTTATGGACATGATGATACAAATCGAAGGCTATACCGATAATTGTGCTATGCAAGCTATGCAGGATGGAGTCCGCGATGAGGATTTCATCAGAACGATAGCTAAAAATCCACAGCGGACATTTTCTGGGATGTTGGTCGAAGCCCACAAACACATATCCACGGAAGAAATCATTCAATCTCGAAGGAACCTGAGCCACAATGGAGGGAGCAAAAGATCTGAGGCTAAGAGGAGTCAGAGGGATTCCCCTCCTAGGAACAACAAAAGGAGCTACGAGGAGATAAACCCAGCATTTCGACTTCCCAAAATCAAGTTTGATAGGTTCACCCCCCTCAACATAACACGTTCAGAGGTATTGATGCAAATCGAGGGCAGTAACCTACTGAAGAAGCCCTTCCCGATGAGGGGACCACCCAAATTCAAAAACAAGAATAAGTTTTGCAGATATCATAGAGATTTCGGGCACACTACAGAAGAATTCATGGAGCTGAAAGACAAGATTGAAGCCTTAATTTGGAGAGGGCAACTGAAGGATTTTGTGGCGAAAGCTGCAGGACCTAGCGCTCCAGCTCCCCCAAAGCGGGAGGAAGCTGGAATGGGAGAGGCGCCTTCACTGCTGCTTCACCTTGGTAACATCCTCGAAAATGTGAGAACGATCATGGGTGGACCTGGAGTATGAGGTGAATCGAATCGATCAAGAAAGGCGTACGTGAGGGATGCCAAGAGTCTTGACGTGCATCATGAGGTTAACTGCACTTTCAGGCCAGTGAAGGCAGCTTGGAGGGAGAGCTTCTCTGTGACTTTCATGGATGAGGATGCTATGAGAATTCATCACCCGCATGATGACGCTGTTGTGATAACAGCTCAAGTTGCCAACAATGGGAGCTCCGTAGATGTCCTATACATGCCCGCCTTCGGCGCAATGAGTTTGAAGAGAAAAATTCTCAAGCCAGTTCGAACACCGTTCATGGAATTAGTTGGAGAGACTGTCTTCCCTGAGGGTTCGATCGAGCTGCCTCTTACGGACGGGGAAGCCCCAAATAGGTCCACTATCCTAGTGAACTTCCTGGTGATAAAGTCACCATCTGCTTATAATGCTATCTTAGGGAGACCGGCCCTGAATGCTTTAAAGGCAGCAACATCCACCTATCACTTGATGATTAAATTCCCAACAGAAGGCGGAGGCGTAGACACAGTGTGAGGGGATCAATTTGAGTCAAGACAGTGTTATTCCACAGCCCTCCGAGGCAAAGGTGGGCATGTAGAAGCGTTGCCCATCTTCCTGAACTTCGGGCATAAATGCCTTGAGCAGCGGCATATGGAGCTGAATCACCTATTTCAATCACCAACCTCCGAGCAGAAGTGCTCTGAGCAGAACTGCTCTGAGCTACATCTTGGAGAGATTATGTCAAAAGCACCACCTAGCGCAGACGAAATGAGTATTCTGCTAACTTCTGGAGGAGAAACGGAGGTGTTGGCTAGAGACCCATCTATGATGGAGGTGGAGATAACTGAAAAAGAATTGAAAGACATGGAAGACAAAAGGCAGGAAGTGTTTTGAGGAGAACCAGTAGAGGAGCTTGTAAGCATACAGCTAGACTCAAGCGACCCGACAAAATTTATGAAGATCGAAACAATGCTTTCATCGGAGCTGAAGGAAGCGCTGGTGGAGTTCCTAAAAGTGAATTTGGATGTATTTTCCTGGTCACATGAAGATATGCCTGGAATAGACCCGGAGGTGATCGTGCACAGGTTAAATGTGGACCCAAGTTTCAAGCCAATTAAGCAGAAAAGAAGGGCCTTTAACCCCGAGAGATACGAAGCGGTCAAAGTAGAGGTAGAAATGCTTCTCAAAGCAGGTCTCATCAAGGAGGCACTATACCCAACCTGGCTAGCAAACGTAGTGCTTGTAAAGAAGAGAAATGGAGCATGGAAAATGTGTGTGGACTTCACGGACTTGAATAAAGCATGCCCTATGGACAGCTTTTCGCTACCAAAAATTGACCAATTAGTGGATTCAACTGCGGGAAGGGAGCTATATAGTTTTTGTGCCACTTTCTTAGGATATTACCAGATTGGGATGCACCTTGATGATTAAGAGAATACTGCTTTCATCATAAATCTTGGCTTATACTGCTATAAGGCGATGCCATTTGGACTCAAGAATGCTGGAGCCAGCTACCAGAGGCTGGTGAACAAAATGTTAGCGGATAAAATTGGGAAGACGATGGAAGTTTATGTGGATGACATGTTGGTAAAGAGTGTCAAGGCAGCCGAACATTTGAATCACCTAGGCAAAATGTTCGATATCTAGAGAAAATATAAGATGATGCTTAACCCAGCTAAGTGTGCCTTTGGAGTATCTTCAGTGAAATTTCTAGGTTTCATGGTGAATGAGCGAGGGATTGAAGCTAACCCTAACAAGATTAAAGGGTCATGGAGATGACCTCCCCCAAGAAGATGAAGGATGTCCAGAAGCTAATAGGCAAGATAGCCGCTTTAAACCGATTTGTTTCAAGAGCTACTGTCAAGTGCTTGCCTTTCTTTAAAATCCTTAGAGGTGCTAAGGATTTCATCTGGACTGAACAGTGTGAGCAAGCCTTCGCTCAGCTCAAGAGATACTTAAGCGCATCACCGCTGCTGTCCAAACCTGTTTGTGGAGAGACATTGCTTGTATACCTAGCTGTATCAGAAACGACAGTGAGTGTAGCCCTAATACGAGAAGAGGGAACAACCCAAATCCCGATCTACTATGTCAGTAAGGCTATGGTGCAAGCGGAGATGAGGTACCCTAGCATCGAAAAACTAGCTTTGGCATTGATCATGTCTTCACGGAAGTTAAAGCTTTACTTCCAGGAACATTCAATCACGGTATCCACCAGCTCCCCTGAGGCAAGTACTCTAGAAACCAGAGTCATTCGGAAGGCTAATCAAGTGGTCTATCGAACTGGGGCAGTATGAGATATCATACAAGCCCGCACAGCAATAAAAGCTCTGGCAATAGCTGATTTTATAGCAGAATTCACCACCTTGGAAGAATGAGAGGTAGTCCCCCCAGATATGGACAGTGAAGAGGCTACTTCTCAATTAACCTCATTTTGGACTTTACACACAGATGGTTCAGCCAATGAACATGGAAGCGGAGCAGGTTTCATCCTGACTATGTCAGCACCTGATCACGTGAAGCTAGAATATCCACTTAGACTTGGTTTCAAAGCATCGAATAATGAGGTGGAATACGAAGCATAAATTGCTGGGTTGAAAATGGCAAAGTCAATGAGAGTTCGGAAGCTACATGTCTACAGCGACTCATAGTTAGTTGTGAAGCAAGTCAGTTCAAAATATCAAGCTAAGGGGGCAAGCATGATCAGCTACCTGGGGCTAGCCAAGGAGTTGTTGAAAGAATTAGAGGAGTACCGCATCACCCAGATACCAAGGACAGAAAATGCAAACGCTGATTCTCTTGCTAAGCTAGCTTCAACAACCGCATCTGAGCTGGTATGCACAATCCCGGTAGAGACCTTGAGGCAGCCCAGTATTTCAGAGGAAAAACAAGAAGTGAACCCTATTGAGGAGAGGCCAGATTGGAGAACCCCTATTGTATTATTTTTGGCAGAAGCTACCCTACCGGAAGACAAACTGGAAGCTAGAATACGGAAGTACAAAGCACTGCATTACACGCTCATCAACGAAGTTTTATACAAAAGGGGATTCTCTTTGCCTTACCTATGATGTTTAGGAGAAGATGAAGCGGACTATGTCCTAAGGGAAGTCAATGAAGGGGTTTGCGGAAACCATGCGGGGGGACGATCTTTGGCACATAAAATTGTCATTCATGGCTATTATTGGCCCACCATGCAAGGGGATGCAAGAGAGTTTGTGAGAAGGTGTGACCCGTGCCAAAGGTTTGCCAATGTCCAGAGAAGACCACCAGAGCAGCTCACCTCTGTTATGACCCCATAGCCGTTCGCCCAATGGGGAGTCAACCTTATTGGTCCATTTCCAATGGGATGGGGGTAGGTGAAATTTGTCATAGTGGCTATCGACTACTTCACCAAATGGGTAAAAGCTAAGCCTTTGTCAATGATCACCGAGGCCAAGACTTCCAGCTTCATTTGGAAGTCAATCATTTGCCACTTCGGGATACCTCACACCATTGTCACGGATAACGGGAGGAAATTTGACAACAAGAGCTACAGAGATATGTGCTCAAGTTTGGAGATCAGAGCAGCTTACTCTTCACCATTCCACCCCCAAGCCAATGGCCAGGTAAAGGCTGTAAACAAGATTATCAAGCAGAACTTGAAGACTAAGCTAGATAAACACAAAAGGGCTTAGGCTGAAAATCTTCTTGAAATTCTCTAGGCCTATCGGACAACCCCAAGAACCGGAACAAGGGAGACACCTTTCTCTCTAGCCTTTGGAGCTGAGGCTGCCATCCCTGTTGAGATAGGAATGCCTAACTTCTGAACTGAACACTTTAAAGAAGGAGAAAATGAAGAGCAAATGAGACTAAATCTGGACTTAATAGAGGAAGCGAGGGACTTGGCACAGTTGCGAGCAGCTGCCTATCAGCAGCAGTCAGCTAAGTACTATAACTCCAGGGTCAAACAAAGAACATTTAAACCTGGTGGCCTAGTCCTGAGAAAAATCACATTAAATACCAAGGAATATGGGGCTGGAGCAATGGGACCAACTTGGAAAGGTCCATACCAAATAAAGAGGATAATTTGATCCAAGATATACCAACTGGAGGGAGCAAATGGGAAGACTCTAGTATACCCATGGAATGTGGAACACTTGAAAATTTACTTTCCCTAACTCTTGTAAGAAATTTCATTTGATTTGTACACGCAGAAAATGATATTATCAATAAAATGAAATTCCTCTTCTACAAAGATTCAAGTGTAAATGTTTGTCTCTGAAAAAATAATCTCAAGACCAATCTAGGGGCCGAGACCCCCAGAAGCGAAAGGCTCCAGGAGCTGGGCCGAGATCCCAAAACTTGGACTCCTTGCAAGTTAGCCTCATGTTTGACCTAGGGGTCGAGTCTCCCAGAAGCCGAAAGCTCTCTGAGCTAACCTTGATATCCATCCAGAGGCTGAGACCCTTAGAAGCGAAAGGCTCCAGGAGCTGGGCCGAGATCCCAAAACTTGGACGCCTCGCGAGTTAGCCTTAAGTTTGACCTGAGGGGCCGAGTCCCCCAGGAGCCGAACGCTCCCTGAGCTAACCTCGATATCCATTGAGGGGCCGAGACCCCTAGAAGCTGAAGGCTCTAGAGGCTGGGCTGAGATCCCAAAGCTTGGACGCTTCACGAGTTAGCCTCAGGTTTGAACTGGGGGCCGAGTCCCCTAAGAGCCGAACGCTCCCTGAGCTAACCTTGATATCCATCCAGGGGCCGAAACCCCCATAAGCTAAAGGCTCCAAAAGCTGGGCCGAGATCCCATAGCTTGGACACCTCGCGAGTTAGCATAAGGTTTGTTCCCTAGGAGCCGAGTGCTCCTTCAACTAACCTCGCGATCAGCCTAGGGGCTGAGACCCCTGGAAGTGGGGGGCTCCCCGAGTGAGGAACTGAAACAGTTGTGAAGCTAAAATCAATTTACTGAGCTAAGTTGAAAAAGTGGCAACCCAATTAACTAACTCTTCCGAGTTCCTTTGCCAAGAAACAAGGAAGGATAGGGGGGCTACAAGGGGGCTTTGCCACCCAGAAGCGGACTCACATCAACTCAGCCTCATTTTTACAACAGTTCTGAATAAGATAAAGCACAAAGGCAAAGCATACACCACACAGACTCATGAAAATAAAAGGGGAATTTCTGCTAAATTTTCATTGAAGTTAAGAGCTGGTATAAGTGTCTGAGCACAACGAAAAAAGAGAAGGAAAAGTAAACAACAAATTTTGGCCTTGACACGCCAAAAATGTAAAACAAAGTTTTAATTACAATTTGTAAAGGAAATTAAAACAACGAGCTGGTAAGGAGGCCTGGGGGCTATTAGTCATGGTGTGGATGGAGGAGAACCAGAGCCCAGAGTTGGAGAATCTACAAGAGGAGAACCTGAAGCGGGAACATATGAGGTCAATCTCGGAGGTGGAACCGAATAACTAGGAGCTGACCCAGAAGTTGAAACAATAGAGGGAGATGACCCGGAAGTTGAAACAATAGAGGGAGTTGGAACCTAGTCTGAAGGCTCGTCCAACAAGCTGAGGCTGAGGTTAAGGAATTTGGCTTTAATGGCTGCGAGGGCAGAGTCGGCCCCAGCATCAAAGTGACCCTTAGCCTCATCAAATAATTTTGAGATCTCCTCATCCATCAGCTGGAGGTTCACCTCAGATTCTTTAAGCTTACTCTTCACCACTTCGAGCTCAGCTTTCAGCTCCTTGGATTCTTGAAGGCTCTTCTTCATCTTCACTGTGTTAACCTTGAGCTCCTTATCTTTGAGCTTCAGTTCATTCTCCTTTTGATTGAACTCCAGCTCTTTCTTTGTCATCACGAGTTCAAAGTCTATGATGCACTTCCTAGCCTTGTCTAGCTCCCTTTGAGTTTCTATCTGACCAGCAACAGCAGCATCACCACCACCTCTAGGTGAAGGGCGAGACATCTGAAACACAGAAGAACACTCACTGTCAGGAGGGCTATCCCCCGAGTCAGAAGTGAAATACTGCAGAATGCTACATGCACCTAAGTACCGACCTCCTAGAGCTCACCCAGGCTCGCTAAGCTATACTTAAATCCCCAGTCCCGTGGCATCAGCTTAGGACCTAGCCTTAGCCTCAGAGACATCAGCTCAGGCCCTAGCCTTAGCTTCAGTCCTATGGCTTCAGATTAGGCCTCAACCTCAGCCTCAGTCCCGCGGCTTTAGCTCAGGCTCCAGCCTTAGCCTTAGTCCCGCGGCAGCATCAACTCGAGCCCTAGGCTCAGTCCTGTGGCTTCAGCTCATGCCCCAGCCTCAGCCCCAGTCCCGTGGCATCAACTTAGGCCCCAGCATCAGCTTCGGGCCCATGGCTTCCACCTAGTCCCTGTGCATTAACCTCGGTTCTGAGCATCAACACAGAACAAGGGCCCCTACTTACATCCTAAATAGTTTCTATACAACACATGCTCACAAACAGCCTAGCTGTAAACCCTAGAAGCAAAAACAACAATCAACACACACATAGCCTATGAATGTAGTCGCGGCGAACCTAGAAAATCTATCGTTGGTAGCAACACATAAGCACAAAATTAGAAGCAAAAGTGAGCTGAACACCAAATAACAAGCAGCAATTATTTTTCCAACATAGAAAGAAAAGAAAAGGGCAGAAGGCATATCGTACGATTGAGTCGGCAACAGAGATTGGGGGCGCGGCAAGCGACAGCAAAGATGAAGGGAGCTTTTTCCTTCCGTGAACTTGAGAAAATTGCACAGAAAAAGAAAAAGTTAGTGAAAATCACTAATAAATCGTCGGCGACGAACAAAAGGAAAGATAAAGAAAGGCGAAAACCTACCCGTAAGAAGAACGTGACCGATGTCATAGTAGAAGCCAAAGGAGAACAGTGCAAGCCGTAAGATCACTCAGTCTTCAATCGGCAAGAAGAGAGAAAGAAGCAGAAAGGAAGAACGGTGCTCTCTAGAAGTTCTGTCGCGAAGCCGAGAGGGAGAAAAGCAAGAAACAAAAGGAAAAAAAAAAAGTAAAATGAAGAGAATGAGGAAGGCGGAAGGTTTGGGGGCTGTAGTCGGGGAGCAAAGGAGGGGAAGCGTACGAGGGACGTGCGACGTGCATTTAAGGCACGTCCCATCACTCCCATAAAGCTGTCGCAAAAAAAAAAGTAATTTCAAATATTCAGTTATTTAACCTCGGTATTCATGCCCGCAGGTGTTTTCTATCTCTTTTATACCTGTTATAGATATTTTTGGCCAACAGGCTTAATACCCTATTATTTGGGCAATGAATAAATACCCAATTATTGTGGTGGGTCAGACTGACATCCATTACAAACAAAACTCTAAGCCTAAGGACCAATGGGAATAGGGCTAGGTGTCACCCATCTAAGGGGGGTCTTTTAGGGTTTGAATCTTGGCCATTAAAATTGGGGATAAAAAGGAAAAAGACAAGGAAAGAAGGGGATCACCTTTTTTTGACTTTGAGAAACCTAGGAGCCACCATTTTTCTTGGATCTCCCCCACCAAAAATTCTTGGTCTTGTCCGAGCTTCCTCATGCATAGCCAAGTGGAGGTGACACTGTTCATGGATCCGACCAAATAATACCACCGGAGCCTAAAATCCTCGTTTTGGACTGATTTCTTCACATTCTTTTCCCTTTATTTCCATGCTATTTTAATATTATTTATTTCTTTATGAGTCCAACAACTAACTTAAGCATCGGAGGGGAAACGTCGGTCACCACACCGGCGCCCCTTTGACCGATTTTTATTTATTTTACAAGGCTTGATCGTAGCTTCAAAGACGTGGGGACAGCTTCCGAAAAATAACCACAACAATATCGATTAAGGAAAATGGAATAGTTTTGAAAAGGAATAGCTAAATGAGGGATATTAATCCTAAGGAATATGTATTCTTTGACATTAAAACAACAAACATAATTATCATTTGTTTCTAATCCTATGGAATAGTAATTCCATTCCTTATCCTATTCCCAATACAAAATGATGCAAACTTTGGCGTACAGTAAACAGATCAGTATCTTTGAGGCGAGTAATTCCGGTGGAATTTCCTCTTCTTTGTTCCCGTCTCCGCCATAAGACTGTCTTGCTGCTGTTACTCCTTTCCGATTCCATGGCTTTCTCGCCTATTTTCTATAGATCATCCGGCGAAGTATTTGGGCCTATTGAATGGGGCTAACGCATATATGATATGAAGTATTATTGATCATTGCAAAACTTTATAATTATGTTTAAATTTACTATTCATGACCAATAGATTACCTAATATACCCTTTTATTTATAGATTTTGACAGAAATCGACCGAGATCATAGGCGGTCGCTCCTAGGTCTTTAGGAAAGCTTCTGCAGAAGAAATGCCAAGCTCTGTCATTTCGTCGCCGACCTACTCGATGTTGCCGGTGGAGTGAGCGGTGTTCCTTCTCCTGTGATCGAGTCCACGTCATTCTAGAAATTAATATTCATGTTTTGTTCTTCTTTTATTTTTTAATTTAAAAAAAAAAAGACAAAAAATCGGAAGCAATTTCATCTTCTTTTTCTCTTCCCTTTCGTTTTCTACCCAAATTGATTTCTGGATTTTTCAAGGCCATCCACTGGAGAAGCACCGCAGACTGAAACTCAATTCTATGTGTAATTTCACAGAAACATACTTATGGGTCATATTTTTGGAAAATGAGTATGCAGAGAAATGGATTTGTGGCGGGTTATAAAAAAGAACAAAGCAAAACATACTTATATCCTGGAAATCTTAACCCAGCAAAATAAAAAAGGGGTATATTATGAGTCATATTTCAAAGTTATTATGGGTATGTTATTTATTTTATATTTTTTGCAAAATTAGTGGAAACTACACACTTTCTGCTCCAAAAAAACTAGCTTTGTCGTCGCACCGTTTTACCAGTCGTACAGTTCGACAGATGCTCCGATGGGAGCCTCATGGATATTAGAACCCATATCATACTTTGTGGGGGAGATCGGAACTTGGTCATCGGGGCATCCAAAACTCAATCGGATGTTTTTTTTTTTTCTTTTTTTCCTACTTCATATATATTTTTTTATCACAAATTAAAGGAGGAGATTTTGTAGCTGAAATTCTAATCTGAAAGTGTATTCTCAGTTGGTTTACCACTAAACTACATTTTTGCTATATATGAAGGCTGACTATGGGTAGCAGGGTATCCGATTGAGAAACGGGATCAAATACTTAAACTGCATTTTGGGGTCTGCGGTTTTTTTCCTCCTTTTGGCATAACTGGTTGTTTTGCCATTTTGGCATGCCTGGTTGTTTTCCAGCTCCATAGCAAAGAAAAAAACCGGAATGAGTCTAAAAAAGACTCCTATAACAGTGACGGGTAGGTAACGGCCAGTCATTAACTACTGCCCGGTAACAGCCCGTTGTTAACGGTAATCGTTTATTAACGGCTTGTTAAAAGGATATTAATGGAAAAAGTCGTTAATAAATGAAAACGCTCCCGGAGGTAGGTCAATCTAATTTATAAAATAAAAATGCATATCTTTAAAACTGGGAAAAAAAAAAAGTTTTAATGTAATTTTACNTCAACCCTGACATGGGCTGTCTTGGGTTTCAGCCTCGACTGAGTTGTTCCAGCCCCGACCAAGTAATATTGGGTCTCAGCTTCATCCAAGCGATCTGATGTCCCCGAGTTTGGCCCCAACCAAACAGTCCCAGCTACTGACTGTGTTTGGGCAATCTCAAGCTCTGGCTTAGACTGGGCATTTTTTATAGAGTTGTCATAGGTTCTTGTCCTGACCGAGCAGTCCTGGGCTTTGACCCTGACTAGATGGTCTCGTAGAAGCGGTTCTAGGTTCCGCTACCGACAAGGTTGTCCTAGTTTTGCAACCTTGACCAGGCAGTCTATCGTCCCGACCCTATCAGGTTGGTACATGATCCCATCTCGTCTGGCAATCCGTGGTCCTGACTCCAACCGAGTGGTCCTGGATACTAAACCCCTATGGAAGGTCCTGAGTGTTAACCGTTCTGTACTATCACATCTTCGAACCCGTGTGTGCAGTTCCGAGTTTAAGCCTAGTTCAGACTGACTTCTATCATGACAATGTTAAGGTTAAGAAAAAATAAATGAAAAATAAAAATGATTTTTTACCTTTTTATGTCTTTTGAAAAAAAATTAAAATGATTTGTTTTAAATGAAAATGGTTATCAAACGCATATATGTATTTGATTTTTTCAAAAAAGAAATTAAAAATGGTTATTAAGCTTTTTTGTTTTTTGTTTTTTTTTTAAAATGGTTATCAAACGAATTTTTACTTTTAGTTTTCAAAAACAAAATCAAAAAGAAAAAAAAAATTAATAGGTTATCAAACGACATCTTAATTATTTCTTTATAGCTAACTTTTTACATTATTTTTTTTATTTTTTTAGAAAACTATGAAATTCATATTTAATTTCATTGTAAAGTGACAACTTTTATATCTATTTATTTATTGCTATTTTTTTTAGATTCTACTTTTTTCTTTTATGTTGTATGTAAAATTTAGTTTGGTTTGTAATATTTTGAATATTTTTTAATTGACAATTGTAATACATGTTTCTTTCATTTGTTAGGATGAATATTTAATATAAATATAAATATATATTTTTCTGTTTTATATCTTTTTTTTATTTAATTGTAAACACATATGGCTATGGCATGACAAAATTAACAGCCTTGAAATGGTTTTGCAAGATTAACATGTGATTGTGTTATCTTTTTTTTTTTTTTTTTTTTTTTTTTTTTTTTTTTTTTTTTTTTTTTTTTTTTTTTTTTTTTTTTTTTTTTTTTTTTTTT
>QANX01002028.1:27358-53685 GCA_003254975.1 Ochetophila trinervis | reverse complement strand
TAGGTCCCCATACATCAGAGTGAATAGTCATAAAAGGAACAAGACTTTTATTATTATGTGGAGGATAAGAACTCCTTTTATGTTTAGCAAACTCACAACCATCACAAAACAAAACAGAGAATCAAATTTAACCTTTTTAAATAAACTAGGATAAAGTTTTTCTAAGACAAAAAAGGATGGATGTCCTAATCTTCTATGCCATTGAATGATTTCTTGATGGACACTAACAGAATCACCTAACAAAGCTTGATTTGAACCAGGTACTAGGTTACGACCACACTCATCCAAGAGATATAAGCCATCGTGCAGTCTACCAGTGCCAATCCTCTTCCCTGTTTTCAGGTCCTGAAACACGCAATGGGTTGGAAAAAATTCAATTTTACAATCAAGAGCTTGGGTAAGTAAACTAACAGATAAAAGATTAACAGGAAAAGTGGGTACATGAAGAACTGAAGATAAGTTAATATTAGGTGTGCAGTTAATAGAACCTGTTCCAGATATAGGAGTAAAAGATCCATCTGCAATACGAACAGTTTCTTTTCTAGAGCAAGAAGAGTAGGAATGAAAACTGTTGGAAGAACCTGTCATGTGTCTGTTTGCTCCAGAATCTATAACCCATGAACAAGTATCAAGATTGGCAAGAAATGCATTACCTGTTTGCACAAATTGGGAGGAAGCAACAGATATTGATGGAGAGTCAAGCTTAGACAGAAGACGCTTGAGGTTCTGGATTTCCGCATTGGAAAAAATCTCACTGGAATGTCTCCTTAGATGCTTCTGCAATCTCAGATAGATTTGCTTGTGCTCTCGAAAAACTTGTTTGCTTTCCACCACGTCCTCTAGTTGGTCGACCATGCAATTTCCAGCACATCTCTTTAGTGTGTCTAGGTTTTCCACAATAATCACAATGCAGATTATCCTTATTTGAAGATGTGTAATGGTTGGTTTTATTATGCTCACGAGAGGTATTCGCAACCAATCCGGAATTCTCTACTGGAGCTGTGTATATCATGGCACTTCTTCTACTCTCTTCCTGCTGCACATAAGCATATGTTTGCCTTAAAGGAGGCAAAGGTTCTTTTCCTAGTACTTGAACTCTTATCTGGTCATATTCAATATTCAATCCGGCAAGGAAATCATATATACGTTCCTTGTCCACCAATTTCTGAAACTTGACAGCATCAGCAGGACAAACAGCTTGGAAATCCTGATAGTAATCAATCTCTTGCCATAGACCACTTAGTTCAGAAAAATATTGTGAAATAGTCATCTCACCTTGTTTTGTGCCATGGACTTTATTCCGAAGTTCATAAATTTGTGCATCATTGCCCATTTGAGAATAAGTCTGAGACGCTGCTTCCCAGATTTTCGCAGCAGTATCAAGCAATAAATATCCTCGAGCAATCTGGGGACTCATAGAATTGATCAACCATGACATAACAAGGGAATTCTCCGACTCCCACTGATTATATTTTACATTAGTAGGTTCAGGTCGTTTGTTTACTCCATTAACATATCCATGAAATCCTCTAGCTTTGATAGACAGAAGGCAAGACCTTGACCAAGCAAGGTAATTAGATCCATCAAACCTAATAGGACTAATTTGTAGAGAAGGGTTCTCACTGTTGGGGTTCACTGGTTTGGCCATTTAAACAAAAAATGGAGAGGAATAGGAGAAACAAAGTCAAATCCAAAAAAAAAAAAATTTAGAACCGTGACCAACAAAGAGTGGAACCTGGCCGGAAAGGAAGCCCAAGAAGTTCTGAGGACGGCGGTGGTAAAAAACAGCAGCGAAAGGACGTGCACGCGCCGGCGCGTGGATCGGAGCGTCGGAGACTTCGTCGGCGCGTGTAGTCACTCGCGGTGGTTTCCGGTGTCTAAATTCCGGCGGATGGGTCGTCGACGGCTGGGCTTTCTTTTCGGACGGGAGGTGAGAAAAAATGAAAGATCTGAATATGGTTTTCTCACAAGTTTTTGCGGAAAAAAATAGCTTAGGGAGAAAAAACACTCAAACAAAAAACAGCTATAGCTCTGATGCCATGAAGATTTTTAGGAGAAAATAAATTGTATTTCTCAATCTTGCTTTACAATGGTTACAAGACCCCTATTTATACACATAATAAATAATGTAAATTAAGGAAACTATGTATACTAAGGAAACTATACAATTAGGGGAATCCTATAATTAAGGAAATAATACCACAATCAAATCAACCTAAATAAGGAAAAACATATGTACTGGTCAACATTTATATTACCAAGGAACTTGTGGAACCGAAGTGGAAGAAGGTTTAATATCTAGCATGATGAATGAGAAAATGTCAAATGACTTGACATTTGAAGAAATGTTTAATTTTAAAAAGCATAGAAAACATGCCTAAAATTTTCTGCTTTGTTTAACTTTCATTTCCTGAAATCTTTTCTCACTATTGAGATAAAGCTACATTTAAAAGGTGGTGCAGAATTAATATCAAGTTCTGCTGATGTTGCATTCTGTTAATTGTATTTTGTGTTAGCTTGATTTACATAGTTCGGCCAATTTCCTAATGGCATAAATTTTGGAGTTGATGTAACCAAACATATTATTTGCGCCTAATTGTCAAGTTGTTCTTTTGTTTGTATCTTGAAAACCATCACTTTTGTTATTTTATTGTATTACACTTGTGGAAGTCCAAATTTTTCCCTGTTATCTGGTGGACCTACTCATGAGAGGAAGAGCTAATTATCTATTATGTTAGCTTGTTATACATAATTAGGCCCATTTCCTAATTAATTGCTTGAGCTTTTGGGATTGATGGTGATTTAACATATTCCTTGGGAAGCATACTTAAAGTTGAGTTTTATCTTAACTATGGAGGATATGCAGATTGCTGGAGGGATTATTGTAGTGGGTTTTTCAAATTTTCTCTATTAATTTGTTCTGTTTTTCAATGCTTTGGTGCTCAAAGGGGTTATGAAACATAAATGCGTAAAAATGGTTGTAGTCACTGTTCAGCGGGAAAACTACTAAATAATTTATCTAAGCCAGATTGATCTCTATGGTATGTGCAGGCTGTATTTATGATGTGTGTGATTTCTGCCATGGATCCTTGTCAGAGGTACTATATTAAACTCTGTTTTGCAGATTTATTTTACATTTACATTTTTATGTGATTAATTCCTTCTCTTATCTTTTGTTTCTCTTTTTTCTCTCGTTTTTCTCCAGAGAATTGGTGGCCGTGGTACTTGATAATCTTTCTAGTAAGCTTCAGTACCCAACTAGGTTTAAGGTATAGTTCTGTCTTTCTTTTCCTTTTTTTTTTAATGGGAAGCATTAGTTTTAATAAAAAAAGAAAAGAAAAAGAACACATTTATACATGACAGAAAATCATAGAGGATGAAAAATCCTCGAAGAAATTAAGAATTATGATTGTTACATCACCTCTTTCAAATATTCAATAAGATTAAAGAATTGAGATATAGTATATACCTAACTCCTTTGAAGAAGTACCTAAAAAGAAGTCTGAAATTGATAAAATCCATAAAATCCCCACATCTTTTTTCTCTTACCTTCAGAAGTTCTAGCATTTCTTTCTAACCATAATGACCAAAACAAAGTCATCATAGAAATCCTGCTTATTCCAAAGAATTTTCCCTCTTTCGCTGCCCCCAAAACCATTTAATTTTTTAATCAGTAAAATAATAAGATTGGGGCATTGATCCATAATCAACCCTGCTTCCTCCGCCAACCAAGATCATAATATAGCAGCGCTCTTCACTATGAAGGAATAAATGGTCCATGGATTCAGTGTTTTTACCAAACCATGTTCACCAAGATGAAAATAGACGAATAATATCACGTCTAAATAGCTTTCCATTCACAAGAAGCCAAACAAGCACACACATGCTTTTCATATTATGTGAGAAGGCTCAAAACTAATAGGGAATTGTCACTAAATCTGCTTCCACTCCACTAAATTTGCTTCCTCTCTCCTATGAAACCAGTTTTGATGAATTTAATTTCCACTATCTTATCTTACCTGTTTGGATTAACTGTTAAGTTCAAGAAAACACTCAAAAGAACACAAAAAGAGCAACTTCTCTATAATTTAGATCGAGTAAGAATTTAAAATTCCAAGAAGTGAGGAATTTGAGACAACTGAAGATCCAAATTACAGATAACTTCTCTATAATTTAGATCGAGTAAGAAATTAAAATTCCAAGAAGTGAGGAATTTGAGACAACTGAAGATCCAAATTACAGATAAATAAATCTTTTTCCCTTGATAATCAATAAAGACAAGGAAACAGTAAGGGAAAAGGTTGGTCCTCCCACCAATCATTTCCCCAAAATCAAATAGAAATCTCCCTTTCCCCACCATACACCATTTTGTACAGCTTCTAAATAACTGACTGGAAAATAAATTTCTTTCCTTTCTGAGGAACATAGTCATTCTATGAAATATGAAGTGCTTTTAACTTGTTGATAGTCTGAACTTTTCAAATTTATTTTACAGTACTTGGAGGAGCCAGTGGGAGCGATTCTCTTTTGTTGGGTTGCTTGTAATGTTAATATAGCTGCACTACTTGAGGTATTGTGCTTTTATTTGTACACTATGTTCTCTATAGTTAAGTGTCAGGCGACATGATGAGCCTTTTCCTCCAACATAGACGAAGCTTTCTAATGAATGTTTCTTGTGTTACACCCCATTTGATGCATATTTTGATACTCTTTTAAGAGGTGGGTTTGGTTGATATTTTCTTGATATTCCCTAATGAAACATGAGTAGCATTTAATATGGATAAAAAAAAAATTCAGTAGATGCTTCTTATCATGAATAAAAGGGATTTGCACTTTGGAATCCAGAATTCATTATCTCAGTTCTAAATCTTGATTCGAGGCTCAAAGGTTTATAATAATGCTATCAGTGATGTATATATTTTTGATGGGATCAAAAGATTAAAGAATGCTATTAATATTGTGTGTCTAGTTACTTTGAGATACCATTTTTATAGGTTGGTATTGATCAAACTGTGGTGTATGATTTCAAGCTACTTATTATCATCTGTAATCTTGGATTGGATGTCAGAGAATTATTTTTGAAGATCTTTGTCTTATTTTTTTGTTTTGTTTTGTATAGTTCCTCCAAATTTTCCAATCCCTTTTAATGTTGTTAACCTTTTCAGTTACCTGATTTAATGTTGTATGATTCAAGTTTTTTAGTGTTGATATTCATAAATATAAAAGCCGATTGCTTAAAACCTTTGCAGATAAGGCTGCTCTTTGTAGCAGACGCGGAACCTAGTTATTTCATGCGGTATTGTTGTCGTTGGCTTCTTCCAGCTCTGCTTTTGCATGGGGACAGGACTAACCTCTGTTGGGTTGCCAAGGTATGATTGACTCTATCATGAACCTTAGTATTGGACGAATGTTTATTGTTGGCATCGAGATTTTTCATTTATATGTCTTGTGTTTATTTCCCTAATCAGCAAAGACCAAGCAATGAGCCGACCCTTCAATTTTAGTATCCTTTTTATCCTTTCTTTTATAAAAATTTCTCGCTTAGTTTGTTGTTTTATCTAACAGGATTATTTTATTTCAGATAGCTTGTCAACCTTTGGAAGTTCTGGTGAAAAATCACTTTGTGCAGATTTTTTCAGTATATATGGGATTGCATTGCAGTAAGACATCTGATTGGGAAAAGGCTGTAGATATGCTTCAGAGTTCAATTTTGCAGCTTGCTCAAATAACTGAGAGTGAACGAGACACACTAATAAAGAAACATATGGTTCCCTTCTACTCCTGTAGATTTCTGTGAATGATTATTCTTGAGTTCAAATTTGATGCCACAATGAGATGTATAATATTTCTTCATTTATTCTTTACTTGGGAAATTTATTGCTAAAAAGTCCTCTATTTTTTTTATGACATTGACATGGTTGTTTCCTGTTTATACCTTTGTGTGTTACTAAGTAATATTACCCAAGAGAATTATATAGTATATATTATCCCTATCCCTGGTGAATTCACAGATTCATTGGAAGAATGCTTTTTGTAAACGCGATCGCTAGTTTTTTGTTTTTGTTTTGTTTATAATAATCTTGGAGGATTTCTTATCCTCTCTTTGTGTACTGCATGGTTGTTTTTTATAATAAATCTTCTTTTGAATAAAAGCAAATTTGTCTTGAACTGGATATTGTTTTTCCTATTTTGTAATGGTCTATATAAGTGAACCTTTGCATGGTGAGTGGTCATTGTGAAGTCAATATTATTCTTTTATTATTTTCAATTATTTTATTTTACCAATCCTTTTCCATCTTTGCATGTTTTAACTTTTAATTGTGCTGATATATATTACAAGTCATCTATGGTTAAATACAAGTTTTTTATTCATCAAGACTAAAAATTTGCGTTTTTAGGTGTCCATTGTCAGCCACATTCTATCGCTTGCCTCTTGTGCTTCAGATCCTGTTGTGCCATTCTTTTCTCCGGAAACAGTTGCAAAAGCAATTCAAACAGTTGTTGATGGCTTCTTGGAGATGTAAGTTACTTGATCTCAATATAGCTTATTCCTATTTCTGGAGTTCTCTTAATTTCCTTTTATTGGACACTCTTGTAGGGAGGATTATCATACAAGTTTTGCTGTTATTGACAAGATTAACATTTTTCGCCCAGATAGAGTTTTCATGGTGACGAGGCAGTTTTAGATATTCCTTTGAATATATATATATATATAATTTTTTTCTCATTAGGGACTTCTTGTCCGGAATTTGTTCAGGACAACGCGTATCCATAAACGGATAGGCGAGATAAAAATTTCGGACATGAAGTCCCTGATGAGATAATTACTATATATATATATATATTTTTTTTTTTTCCATAATTTTTGTTTCATTATAATCCTTTGTCCATTTGGCATGACCTGTGAATTTTTAAAATTGCTATTGCATTATGCAGTTTATAGTAGAACTGCATTATAAAATTGCAGCAGCAATGCATCAAAGGCATAAATGTCATAGATTGGCTGGAATTGAGGTGCTTGTAGATGTTCTTGGACACAGAGCTGCTGTTTCAAGTACATCCAAGTGAGTACACAATATCAGGCTTCATAATTATTTTATGTTACTTTGTAACTTGTTATATGACTTGGTTAGAGTTGCTTTTGCACAATTTATTTGTTGTCATATTTTACGGGGCTGAATATCTTCTACATTTTTCATGTTGCAATCTCAGATTTCTCATTATCATAGATTCCTTAATGCAGTTATCTTTTCAATATGGTTGGCCAATTCATTGGTTGCCATGCTCTACAAGATCAATGTTGCCGTATCATTTCTAAGTTGCTAAACACTTTTAAAAGTAACCCATCCAAAGAGATGATTAATGTGCTTGGTGAGCAACTTCAGGTATATCTTCCTGTTGATTAATAATGGTTTTATTGTTTTTTCCGGAGATTGTTCCTGTCTCTCTAGTTTTCTTTGCTATATTCTAATTATTACTTGATGCAGTTTTTGGTGTCTAAGTTGGTGGCATGTTGCATTCCCTCTGAACCTAATACAGACCAGTCTGACACTAAATCATCTCAAGTTTTATCTCTGCTCTTCCAGTTAACAGTGGATTCTGATGCATCTCTTTATGATTATATCAGAGTAGCTTTCTATGAACCCAACCAAAAGAAAAACTTCTAAATTTGCATTGGTGAAATTATGCCGTATAATTTTTACAATTTCTCTTTGGCAGGAATTAGAACCTTTCCCTGAAGTAGATATTTTTGATAATATTATCAAGTTCCATCAGGAATTGTGCCGAGCCTACTCTCCTCGAGATCATTTATTGAAGGTAGAATTTTTATTTTTTATTTTTAATTTTTTAATTTTGTTAACTTAGCTTGATACACATAGCTGTACCTGCTAACCAGTTGTTTTTTATCCTATTTTTTGCCCCATTGTCATATGGGCCTGCAAATGAGGGAGAGTATTAACAGTGTATACTTTTAACATAGTTGAATATATTGACATATATAGTACTTCCTAACAGCTTATGATTTTTTGGGTATGATGGTAATTAATACCTTTCATCTTCTATACAATATTGTTTATGTAATCTACATTTTCTTACTTGCCTATAATAAAGCGTAGTAATTTTCCCTTTTTCAGTTTGTGAAGAGGTCTTGCTACCTTCCGCCAAGATTACTTGTGTTGAGGTAATTTTACGAATCACCAAATACAATCTTGTTTTTGAATTCAATGAAAAATGAAACTTATTATCCTATAGCAAATAAAATGCAATATGAATGTTTACTTTTTATTGTTCTACAGTTTTAACTAGTGCATATTGCTTCATAAGTTAATTTGAGATGCTTTGTGCACATGGTGTTTTGTTGTAGTCTACAAGCACTGCACAAGAAATTATTTTCACAGGAAACATTTCAGAGTGAAGCTTATGCAGATCTTCTGAAAGATAAAAATTGGCATCTTGATCATGAAATTATGAATGCAGTCTGGACACTTGCACGCATATGTAGTTCAAATGATGCAAATAGTGCAAGGATCTTGGTCTCTGATTTCATCTCCAGGGTACTGTTATTGGAGTTTTTATATTTAAATTATCATCACATTCTTGGTGTATTCATGCCTAGACATTTTCTTTATATCTTTTTTGCAAATATTTGCTCGTCATTTTGCATTGTGAATGCAGGTTGGTATTGGGGACCCACATTGTGTTGTTTTCCATCTTCCTGGGAGCTCTAGTAATGTCCATGCATGCAAACCCATTAATCATGAATTGGTGTCAGAAGTCAATTCTCATGTGGATGCTTGCATATCTGAAGATCTTCTGGTTGCACTTCTCAAACTTTTAAAGAAGTTTCTTATGGATGATTCCGTCAAAATAGTTGATATTACATCTCAAACTCTTCGGGTGGGTTTTGGACACGCATTTATATTTGAAGCTTTTTTGAATTCTATGAAAGTCAATCGGTAGCTAGGTTGGCTTCTTTTGTGGCAATGAGATTGAAACCTGTCCTGTGATTTGTTCATTTTGTACTACTTTCTAGATTGTTTTATTAGAAGATTATGTCATTGAAACTGTGGCTTGTGCTTATTGTGTAGAAAACTAGACATCCTTCTCATGGTTGGTTAGCTCTCTGACTGTCCCTTTTTACCCATATTCAACTTTGCATGATCCATAATGGAGTTACATTTTTATAAATTATATTTAACTCATTGAATCTGAAAATTTTAGGTTTCTTGCACTATGTTTATATCATATTATTTAGTGGTTGATAGTATATTATTTTTTTTGAGACGTGCATTAGTTTGGTGAACCAAGTAAATGGTATAGTATGGTGTGAGTTCATATATTTTAATGATTTATTTTAAAGTTAGTTGGTAGTATCATACCTTTTAGTGGTTGACCATACATTTTAAGATCTGCATTATCGGTACAAAGCTATAGTATTGTGCATATTTCTTATTAAGTGAATTCATTTATTTTCTTATTGAGTTGATGATGTTTGCTTTCCTCATTAGGGAATTCTTTCAACTGAAAGGGGCCAAAGAACTCTACAATCATTTGATTCTTATGAAAGGTCTATAATTGAGGTGATTGTCCGTTTTATACATGTTTCATGAAGACACTCACTTCAAGTTATAAATGCTGTGAAATATTTTCTTGGTAATACTGAACAAAAATATTTCTGTAAATGTTGGGATATTACTATATAAAGTACATTACCATATTGCTTGGTATCAGAATCAGCACTCGCAAGTTCATTGTTTTGATTCACTTTTATTGAACTTTTTGCTCGATATTGGTTCACTGCTTTGCTCAGGGTATGAGTTTCAAGAGTCAGTAGGTTAAAAAATTTGAAGCAGTAAATGGTTTTGAGCTAGACAACTAGTGTTGCATAAATATTAGTGGAAGTGCAAAGATTGCTTGTTGAAACGAAGGGATTGCAAAAGATAATGAAGTCATTGAAGGTCTAATAGAAAATAACTTTTTGGAAGCTAAACAGTCAATACATCCCACTTTTTATATTTAGGGTTGATTGTTTTGTAATATTTGTTGAGATTGGAGCATGCTATTATTTTGCCTTCTTTCATCCTGACATTTATTATTTTGTTATTCAAACCTACTTGCACCTGACTCTGATGTACATGCTTAAAACTTACATAAATTAATACTTATTTGCAGGTTCACTCCAAAGGTATTAATTTTGAGTTTGTAGAGAAGTTACTTTTGGATCTGGAGAGGAAGTTTAAAGGTACAGTTTTGAAACTTTCTATTTCTATTGAAGGTGATGTTAATTGGTCATGATCAAAATGAAGATTGCAATAGATAATTTAAGAGTAAAGGATGTATAACTTTTTGCCAGATAAATGCGCTTTTTTTTTTGTGTGTGTGTGGGTGTCTTGAATCATCACGACTTTAATCTAAAACAAAGATTAACTCAGCTAATATATGACTCCAGTTTACTTTTCATATAACGTCTTGAATCATCCCAACTTTAATCCAAAACAAAGATTAACACAGCTCATATATGGATTCAGTTTCACAGCTAATATATGGCTTCAGTTTACTTTTCATATAATTTTAGTTCTCCCCATCGCCTTTCTTTCTGCTTTGGTTTTATATCATTTAGTTTCTAGTGTTGAAATAAAATGCCTTCTTTCTATCTCCTTCTAGTTCATCTGATTGTATGATGTTTATTCAATTAATTCCGTAAATTTATTACCAGCTGAGGCAATTTCACTGGATAAGTCTACTCTATGGATGACACATGGTAAAACTTTTGAGATGTGGATCTGTCCACTTTCCTACTTGCTATGTGGCTATTGTAGTGAAGTGATTCTAAGGTATTCTTTTTTCTTTTCGCTTTAAGAGTTTATAAATTCTTATATGTTCTTTTGAGATATCATACTAGTTGCATATTTTATTAGATTGACTTTCTGCTTTCAGATTATGTCAGGATATTGTATATTTAAAAGCTGAAGTTGCTGAGCTCCTATTCCCAAGTATTTTTGTTAATCTGGCTGGAAGGAGGGACATAGATATAAATCTTCAGAGTTTGATCTCATTGCAGGTTGAGTTTTAGAGCTATTCTGGTCTTCTACTAAATTTTTAACCATAGTACTTCTGTAAAGCATTAAATGGAACTCTATAATTTCCCATATTAGAGGAGGAATTAAAATTTGGAATAGGGGACCCTTCTATGTAATTAGGGATGCAGGCAAATTAGGGTGTAATGAGCCGAGTGAGTTAAATACTAGAATAATCAGTCTCACAAAATTTTGGAATATCTTGTTCAAGATTGGCTCAGCAAGTCAGCTTGAGTTTAGCAGGGCTCAACCTGTTATAAGATGAGTTTGATCTCGACCTTTGGGCTATTAGAGCTTATTTGTCCTTCAAAACTTGAAAATAAGAAGTTAAAACATTTTTGAAGGCTAAAGTTTGAAAAAAGGTCTTTACTACCTAAACACTGAGGAAGAAGGAAAGTTTTAAGCTAATCAAATAAATGGATCTGCAGGAACAAACAGAGCTATAAAAGAATATTGGCTGATGCATGGAAGTCTGGGACATCCAAGGTTTAATTTTTTTTTAATTTTACTTGCAACGGTTATATCCCAAACTCTGTACCACCTTAGACCATTCTATGCTCAAGTGTGAAGTTTGTGAATTGGCCAAGCATCATCGTGTTTCCTATCTTTAAGTTATAAAAGAAGTGAAATCTCTTTTCTCGTCATCCACATGGATGTTTGGGGACCCTCACTGTTACCTTATCTTTCAGAGCTAAGTGGTTTATCAGTTTTATTGCTAACTGCAGGAGAACTACATTGGAAGACCTCCTAAAGGGAAAATTTGGAACTATTCCTAGCGTGCAAATTTTTTATAGGATGATACAAACCCAATTCAATGCTCATGGGCAAGTGATTCAATATGATAATGGAAAGGAGTATTTCAATGAGAACTTTAGTACTTTTTTTAGCTGAAAAGGGTATTATCCACCAAAGTACTTGTGTCAATACTTGGCAGAACGGAAGAATAGACATTTACTTGAAGTGGCTAGAGCACTTATGTTTGCAAGGAATGTTCCTAAGCATTTTTGGGGAGATGAAATTCTTATGGCAGCCTACTTGATAAGCAGAATGCCTTCAAAGGTTCTTAACTTTCAATCTCCCATTGAAATTGTGAAAAACACTTTCACCAAAGGTCTTTGGCTGGACTGTTTTTGTGCTCTTGTTTGTGCACATTTGTGCAACCATAGAGCACTTATGTTTGCATGGAATGTTCCTAAGCATTTTTGGGGAGATGCAATTCTTATGGCAGCCTATTTGATAAACAGAATGCCTTCAAAGGTTCTTAACTTTCAATCTCCCATTGAAGTTTTGAAAAACACGTACACCGAAGGTCTTTGGGTGGACTGTTTTTGTACACATTTTTAGTAAAGATTGATCAAAACATGATCCCAGAGCCACAAAATGCATTTTTTTAGGCCTCTCTCCCACTCAAAAAGGTTATAGGTGCTACCATCTGCCTTTTAAAAAAGAAGTTTGTTACCATGGATGTTAGTTTTTTTGAGAATCAACCTTATTTTACTAAGACAAATCTTCAGGGGGAGAACTTGGAGATATTTCTTTGCCAATACCTACTCTGGTGAATGAAGAAAATGAATGATAAGGGAGTTCAACAAGAAAAATCAGTTGTTTTACAAATGCCTACTTGGGTGGATGGAGGAAATGAAGGACATGGGGAGTCTCAACAACAAAAATCTGGATCACATGGAGGAAATTCAGAACTGCTTGTTTACTCCAGAAGACCAAAGGAAACTAGGTGTGTACAAGACCATATTCCTCTTACGCACAGTCAATCATTAACTCCAGAAGAAGGTACATTATCTAATCCGCCTGAGTCTGCAGTTTTAATTCCTCCTAATACTACTTAAGTGGTTGATATTAACCTGGACATTCATATAGCCTTGAGAAAAGGTATTAGAAGTTGTACCAAGCATCCTTTGCCCAATTTTTTTTTATCTTATCAGAGACTAAACAGCAGCTATAAGGCCTTTACCCACTCATTTGACTTCAAGTTCAATACCAACAAATGTGCAAGAAGCGCTTGCTGATCCCAACTGGAAGGAAGTGATCAATGTAGAAATGAGAGCCCTATACACGAATGATACATGGGACATGGTTGATCAACCTAAAGGAAATCTTCTGGTTGGATGTAAATAGGTATTTACTATCAAGTACTAAGCTGATGGTTCTATTGAGCGATATAAATCTACTATCGAGAGACCTTTGCACTTGTTGCAAAACCATAACTGGCCACTACAACATTTTGATGTAAAAAATGCTTTCCTGCATGGGAAGTTGGAAGAAGAAATCTTCATGGTTGTGCATGCTGGCTTTGTGGGAAAATTTAGTAAAGGAAATGCGTGTAAATTGTTAAAATCATTATATGGACTGAAACAGTCTCCAAGGGCTTGTTTGAAAGTTTTACTCACTCCTTTGTCAAATTTGTGATTCGACAAAGCCAAGGAGACCAAACCTTGTTTGTTAAACGGTCACCAAAGAACAAGCTGACTATTCCCATTGTCTATGTTGATGACATTAAAGTCACTTGGTATGACTTTAAGGAGATTCAGAGTTTAAAAGGTCAAGTTGGGAAAGGAATTTGAAACTAAAGATTTGAGAAGTCTTAGATATTGTCTTGGCATTGAAGTTGCAAGATCCAAGAAGGCAATCTATGCGACTCAAAGGAATCTTTTAAAAGAATCTGGAATGTTAGGATGTAAACCTTTAGATATTCCTATAGATAAGGACCATAAGTTGGGGGCAATCAAGCAAGGAGTATTGGTTGATGAAGGAAGATAACAAAGACTTATTAGAAAAATGTATCTATCTCACACGGCCAGACATTGAATATCTATGCGACTCAAAGGAATCTTTTAAAAGAATCTGGTATGTTAGGATGTAAACCTTTAGATATTCCTATATATAAGGACCATAAGTTGGGGGGCAATCAAGCAAGGAGTAATGGTTGATGAAGGAAGATAACAAAGACTTATTAGAAAAATGTATCTATCTCACACGGCCAGACATTGAATATGTTGTTGGTGTTGTGATTCAGTTTATGCATGCTCCATTGGAAGATCATTTAGAAGCTGTGATGAGAATATTTAAGTACTGGAAGGCTACTCCAGGCAAGGGTTTATTATTCTCCAAAAATAGACACCTTCGAGTAGAAGCTTACACTGATGCAGATTATGCAGGATCAATAACTGAAAGAAGATCTACATAAGGGTATTGCACATTTGTGGGAGGTAACCTAGTGACTTGGAGGAGTAAGAAACAACCTGTGGTTGCTAGGTCTACTGCCAAGGCAGAATTTCATGCTATGGCATTAGGTATGTGAACTTATGTGGATCGAGATTGTACTGAAGGAATTACAAATATAGATTGAAGATCCTACGAGGCTATACTTTGACAACAAGGCAGCGATAAGCACTGCTTATAATCCTGTCCAACACTACCGAACCAAACATGTGCAAGTTGACAGACATTCCATCAAAGAGAAAATTGATAGCAGGCTCATTTGCACTCCTTTTGTTTCATCTAAGTTACAGTTGGCTGATATTTTCACTTAAAGGGGTACAAAATTCACGTTTCAACATGGTGACAAGAAAGCTGGGAATGGAAAATGTCTTTGAACCAGCTTGAGGGGGAGTAAAGGAAGTGCTGCATTATAATTAGTCACCATAATTTTAGTATAGTAGCTTCTTTTTTTTTTTTTCCCGGGATAAGAAACTACCTTTCATTCATTGATACGAAATCAACACAAAATGTAAGGTAGAGGATAAGAAATCCTTTTTTTTTGGTAAAGGGAGGATAAGAAATCCTTAAAAAACAAAAAAGACATTAAAAATAGAAAATAAAAAAATAAAGCAGTAACATTAAGACCATACAATACTTATAATCACATCGTCCACCCGTGACATCTTTCCATTTTAAAACAATCAAGGAAAAAGGGAAATCTTTGAAAGCTTTATCTTTAGAGGCACACAAAGCTGCTAAGTATTTGGCTTTCTCAAAAAGATCTTGACTGCTCATCACTTTGTCTTCAAAGATTCTTTTGATTTTTTCAGTCCAAATTACCCACAGCAAAGATAAAACAACAGACTTCAACATCACCTTGGCCAAGTTATTAGCTGTTAATAATTAGCTCAGTATTAGTCAACATTTTGTATTAATTAGAACAGTTATAAGTTGTTTTAACTGTCCAGATTAATACAGTTGTTTTCTACTGTAGCTTAGTACATGGTAGTAAATTTTAGTTGGAGTGAAGGAAGTGTTGCATTATAATTGGTCATGATAATTTTAGTATACTAGCTGTTTATAATTAGCTGTTAGTATTAGTTAACATTTTGTATCAGTTAACATTTTGTATTGGTTTTGTATTAATAGGGACAGTTGTTAGTTGTTGTTACTGTACAGATTAAGACAGTTGTTTTGTACTCTAGGTTAGTACATTATAGTTGAAGGGCAGATTTGCTTCAGTCTCTTGTGTAAATTCTGGGAACTAATTCAAATCGGTAGTGAAGATTGGTTTTTCGCTAACAGTTCATTAGATTAGATGTATACAATATTGCTAGTGCAGACATGCAGCCATTTAGCAACTTTTGGGATTATGTCTGTTTTATACTTGTCACCTATATGCATTAGGTACTGTTTGCTTTTTCTATATAAAAGTAATGGTATTCTTGTTACATGTTAAATGTGAAGGCAAGATACTTTAGGACCTGCCATGTTTTGATTTTTCAATTGCTTTTTAGTTAGGCAGCAAAAAGAGATGGTTATTAGATTAAAGAGTGATAGCAAAAAGAAGTGTTTATTAGATTAAAGTATTCTTTTTGAGCTAGATGGCAGTACAGAAAATTCAGAATATGAATAAGAATTCTCATCTTTTTTGAGATGCAGCTTTAGAGAGTAGAAAGTTGGCAATATGGCTTTCATTTGGTAGTTGGTTTTGACTATTGTGCAACATTTAGACCTTTAAGAAACTTAGGTTCCTTTTTGTTTAATTATCTGTTTCATGAGAACATTAAATTCCATTTTAGTCAGGCCTAATGGGTTCTTTCATCTGTCATATGGTACTTTTATTCTTTCCCTTTTCCTTTAACAACATAACATAACATATAGTTGATTGAATCCAATATGTTATGTATTGTTTCAATATGACATGCTTTTAGTTTGGCTAGATATTTCATTATAATTATGTGAATTCTTGTGCACTTTTGGATGTGAAAAGTTGATCTCTTTGTTCCTATATGCAGGTGGAGAATCATATATTTACTGAGTCTAACATGTTAGTCAAATCAATTCAAGTTTTTCTGAATGCCCTTAATGAACTTCGTTTGTGTCATGTAATGGAAAAATCTTCTTTTCTACCATCAAAGCGAGAAAGTTCTAAGGTAATTGTATGAAATCATTCATATTGTTGTTCTGTATCATGGTTTTTGAGTTTTCATGTTGTCTCGGCTTCTAATTGATAAATATATGTTTTTTGTCTTGTTGTGCCAAGTCTTCTACTCATGGATCTAAAATCCGTTCTACTTCTGGAAAGGCTAGATACTCAGGGTCAACTGGAAATGCAATGTTAAATGCGTTATGGAACAAGGTTATTCTTTCATGCATTTTCATTAACGAAAATTACAGTGCTTTATTCTTTGAAATTTTTTTATTCTTTGAAATCTTTAAAATAAAAAGTCGGGTTCAGTTATGTTTAAGGCCTTAATAAATTGAGTTCATGATATTTATCATTGTTCTCATAGTCTGATATGTGTTGTTTTATTTTGTCTTATTTTTTTTTTTCCCGGTCATATGTTTTTTTGTCTTTGGTTGTTGAAAGCTAAATTTTTGGGAGCCCAACACAAAGAGAAGTCCCTTTATCATATATCTTTTGTTTTCTTTACACTATTTATTTGCATGCATGTTTACTATATGTATGATATTAAGAGTGCATTTCTTTATAAATTTAAAACTTGTAACTTGTAATAGCATTTTGTTGATTCCTTCTTCTTTTTCTGACAGTTATATATGTTTCCAGGTTTATTGGCTTTCCATTGATTACCTTCTTGTTGCGAAGTCGGCAGTTGTGAGTTCCATAGTTTTAATTTTTTTTTTTTAATTTTTTTCCCTTCTCAAATTTGCTCACCTCATGATCTTCTTTTGACTTGGAATTTTATGCTTTATAGGTTTGTGGCTTGTACTTCACTGCTGTTATGTATGTAGAGCATTGGTGTGAAGAGAATTTCAAGAGCCTCGCATTAGGGAGTCCAGATTTCTCTCACATTGAAATGGTTGGTTGTTTTGATATATACTCTTCCATCTGCTTTTTTGTCAAGAGATCTTGACATGTTATATAGTAAATTCTGTGGGCATCTCTTAATTATAGTAGTTTGGATGGAAGCAGACAGATCACATTTTGATTTTATTTTATTTTATTCTAAATTTCCAGTTACCTCATCACATTGAAATACTTGTGTCAGCAGTGACTCATATTAATGAACCTGACAGCTTATATGGGATCATACAGTCCCATAAGGTAAGTAAATATTTAAATTTGATTCGCCTTTCGTTAGTACATGACGACATCCCTAGACCCCACTCCCTTAATTGGTTATGTTAATTAAATATCTTGAAGCATAAGCAGGTTATGAATAAGTTGATGTAATATTATTGTCCATCGAGTTAGGTTTTCGTAGAAACAACCCTATATGGGAGATCCACTGGCAATTATAAGTGCGGTTTGTTTTCACCATTGTCTGGCAAGTATTAAAAATAGTGGAAACCTGGACTCGGGATATTCCTCCTATACGTCAAACCTTCAAGCCACGTCATTATCTATTTTTAACAAATTATGAATCAGTATGCTTGTTCTCAATATGTTTAGTATAGTTTTTGGGATCATGTATTTTTTTTTTCTTTTTGGTATTGATGGTATTGAAGTTGACCTCCCAAGCAATATGGGAGATTCATTGCCACTATAAGTCTAATATGTTTTCACTTTTGTCTGGAAAGAAAATAAAAAAAGGTGCAAACCTTATATTCCTCCAATATATCAGTCACTTCATTATCTTTTTTTTCAGTAATTATGGATCATTATGCTTGTTTACAATATGTTTAGTATAACTTTTGGGATCACATTTTTATTTGTTTTTGTTTTCTTGTTGATGGTATTGAAGTTGACCTCCCAAGCAATCACCTTTGAGCATGAGGGAAACTGGGGAAAGGCTCTTGAGTATTATGACTTGCAAGTACGTTCAGCTGCCTTGTTACAGATGGACTATGGTTCCAAAAGTTCACCCATGAAACAGGATCCACCATGTTTATCCATTACCACAGTAGAAGAACAGATGAGGCAGAAAAAACCATATAAAGGTCTGATTAGATCCTTGCAACAAATAGGTTGTATGCACATCCTAGATTTGTATTGCCAAGGACTGACCTCACAGAAGGGTCAGTTTCAGCATGATCTGGAGTTTTCTGAGTTGCAGGTTTGCTGTATTAAATTTTCTGTCTCATAATAGATGCATTATTATCAACATATTTCATTTTCTTTCTGGATCTGACAAGTTTATGATTTTTATGTTCTCCATGCTATTTTTCTTTATTGTGTTGGTCTATTTGCAGTATGAGGCTGCTTGGCGTGCAGGAAAGTGGGATTTTTCCTTAATTTATGTTGGAGATAACTCTTCAAGTCTGCATGTTAATAATGACCGGTTCAATGAAAATTTGCACAGGTAATACAGATCCTTTTTTATGCTTATTTTAGTTTGTAAATTTTGGCCTCTCGTTTTTTCTTACTCTTAATGATTGTCATGGGACTCCTTGAAGTAGCTTCTCCTGGATAAAAAAATGTGTTTATGCAAGAGATATTTCTTTCTTTTCTGTTTCTAAATCCGTTTTATTCTATTTTCATTATATAGTCCTCCTCATATGTGGTACCTGCAAGTTTTTATGGTGCAGATACATGTTCCACCAAATCTTGTAGGACGTGTAATTTGGAGTTATACATCCCACCAAATTTGGTGGGATGTGTATCCGCACCATAAAAACTTGCAGGTACCTGCACCTGAGATTTATTATTTCATTATATAATTGTATTTTTGAAAGATGTCTGCTGTATCTGTCTGTAAAATTGCAGGCCTTCTCCCAAGTCTGATAAGAAATTTTTTAACAGATAATTTTTATGCCAGGATAGTAAATTAAAAATGTTGGTAATATAATGTGAAAAGAAGTTTTCTAGTATGAATTGTTAAATTGGCAGAACTTTATAAGTACCTCTATGCATCCATTGGCAAGTAGAGGAAAAATAGTGGATTTGATTTCTTTTAGAACGTGGTGTTTATTTCTACTTGTTGGAAATGCAGTTGTTTGAGGGCACTGAAAGAAGGAGATTTTGAAGATTTTCACAGACAATTGAAAGATACAAAGAAGGTATTTTTGTATTGCTTTTGTCTCTGTTTTAGGATGTTGTACTGTGTGTAACTGTGCTTATATCTTAATATATATTTTAGGAACTTGTATGGTCTGTTTCTCGTGCAAGTGAGGAGAGCACTGAACACATCTACTCAGCAATAATTAAACTGCAGGTACTTGATTGTTGTGTCTACGGCTTAAGTTTTTGAAGAATGCATTACTTCTGACTCATGAGGCAAGAGGATTTCAAGAATCTTGTCCAAATCCTAATTTATTTTCCTCGAAAGATATTAGATTGTAGATTTTCAAATTTGTTAATGTGTGCTGTGGTAGCTTGATGTGGATAGTTGGTTCCACATCGTAATAACCAATCTTTTCAAACCTCAGATTATCCATATGTTTTCTGTTTGAGTCTTGGTAATCCCCCATTTTTGGTAGTTTATATTCTTCTGTGCATTTAAGGTCCACTTTGTTTCTGGTCATTGGACAGGACTACATCTGAGGCGAGTGCTTAAGTGTGTATTGTGTTAGCTTGTTAAACTATGTATGAGGAGAGTGCTAACAGCTTGAGGCATTTGGAATTAATTATGGTAAAATTGAACAAAAATATGTTTCATGCTTATGTTTAGATAGTGGTAGATTTTAACCAACATTGGTAGTCTCATGACATCAAGATGTATGTTTGTCATGTACTGTAGAATGTGTAAATGTATCAATCCTTTAGCTTATGACAAAAGAAAATGGTCAGTTGATTCTTCAGGCTTTTCATGCAAATCTTATTTTTAAGTTATCATAGATAGTGGTGAAAATTTTGTTTTTGAGCCTAATCAAGTGTTCCTTATAGAGTGAAAGTCTTTTCTTGGCTGGTTTTTCATTGAAAGTTAAATACCCGTTAAGTGCTTCAAAGGAAAAATCCATATTGGGCTATCTGATTGTCCTGGTGTGTTTTGTGTAAAGAGGAAGCAAAAAATTGTTTTATCCTTTCTGTGGGTAATTTGGATTGAAAGAAACAATAGAATCTCTGAGAACAAAGTGAGATCCTTTTAGAAAGCTAAATACTTAGTAGCTTTGTGGGCCTTTACAGATAAAGCTTTCAAAGATTTCTCTTGTTCCTTGATGATTTTAAGTTGGAAAAATGCCATGGGTGGTTGATGTGTTTATAAGTCTTTTATATGGTCTTAATGTTGCTGTTTTGTTTTGTTCTTATGTCTTTTTTTTAAGAAAAAGTATGTGTAAATGTATATGGACAACAAAATTAATTTAAAAACTAGAAAATTTTGTTCCTAATAAAAATTGTCTATTTTCTTACTACTTGGCAAAAAGATACATGTTTCAGTTTTTTCTTTTGATTTTCTGCTGTCCCACATGCAGATCCTTTATCATCTTGGCATAGCTTGGGATTTACGATGGACAACATCTCTTTGTGATGGAATAAAATTGCACCAGATTAAGCCGAAACTGATTTCTGAACCAGCAATCCCTACCATAGACCAGGTCTTTTAAGTAAATCAGACTCTTTTTTTATGATAAAAGATTGGTCATTTTATGTTTTAGTTATGTAAGTCTCTCATGGTTACTTATTTATGATTTTTCAAAAAACATATTTGACAAGTTGATGCCTCTCTCTCTCTCTCTCTCTCTCTCTATATATATATATATATATATATGCTTAGTAAATCTCAGGTGCGGATACCCGCAAGTTTTTATGGTGTGGATACACATCCCACCATATCTGGTGGAAACTTGCTGGTATCTGCATCTGAGAAGGACTATAGATATGCGTATTTACTTTTTTGATTTAGTTATGTAAGTCTCTCAAGGTTACTTTTTTGTGATTTTTCAAAAAACATATTTGACAAGCTAATGCCTATATATATAGGAAAATTCTAAAATAAGGATAAGTATTCTTATTTTATTAAAATAAGGATTGTCACTAATGATATGTTATTAATGACAAATCTTAAATTTTATCACTGATAGTTTATTTTTAGTAACGATATTTCCAAATTTATTACTAAAAATATACTTTTAGTGACAATCTTTATTTTATTAAAATGAGGATATCTTTATTGTAGAAGTACTCGTATATATATATGCTTAGTAAATCTCAGGTGCGGATACATGCAAGTTTTGATGGTGTGGATACATGTCCCACCACATCTGGTGGGAACTTGCAGGTATCCACATCTGAGAAGGACTATATATATGCGTGCGCGTGCGTGTCTCTGTGTGTTTGCATATATCAGAAGCTACATGTAATGGAGTGGTCATTTAGTCAAAATCTTCTCTTAATGTGAATGTACATCCTTTTAAAGTTGATACTTTTTTGAGTGCCACTTAGTTGTCAAGGCTGAACACAGACTGGAGCTCTATTTTGAATCAAGCACAGCTACATATGAATTTGTTAGAACCATTCATAGCGTTCAGGCGAGTTCTACTTCAGATCCTAAGTTGCAAGGACTCTACAATGCGACATCTTTTGCAATCTGCATCTACTCTCCGTAAGGTATTATTGGCTTTTCATTATTACGGAAACACTGCTTAAGACCCCACTCCTGATAAATATGCTCGTCTTTGTTTCACAGGGCTCTAGATTTTCTCAAGCAGCTGCTGTTTTGCATGAGCTCAAGTTCCTTTGTGTTGAATCAGGAGAACAATCTTCCAACCTGTATTGGCTGGGAAGGGTATGAATTTCTATATTCTTTATATCTTTATTCGAGGAGTTTTTTTTTTTTTTTGGCTGAATGTGGGTGTTATGGTTTTGCTCTTAACCCAACTTTAGTGATGTCTTGGAACTTATTTGTACTTTTTTGATATTATTTTCTCATGCTTACAAGCAAACAATATTCAATCACTTTCCATAATTGGGTAGCATATACATTGTTCCATGTGTTACTTAAACAGTTTAGTTGGAAAATTTGAGATGTGTCCATCCTTAGGAGTTATGCAATTATGAAGGTTCATGGTTTTTTATAGATGGTTTTGAACGTATCTTTTAATTGCTTTTCAAATCTGATCCTTTTAAGTGTGATCTTAACAGTGAATGATCTGTGGAAATTAATCATAAAATTTATACTGACTAGCAGTTTGTGGGTCTAAAGCTTCAATCTAAGACTCCAATGTATTTTTTTCATTGCATATGTGCAATGCAATTATCCTTTTTGCTTTCCTTTTTTTCGTTGTGCCCCCCAACTTGTCCATGAGTTATGTTGCAAAAGGATATGTAGGTTCAGCAAAGTAGTTTCTATATCTTCAATACATTACTTGAAGCTCCACCATCAACTTCTAGTGGAAATAAATTTTAATATGATATTTGGGATGCCAAAACCTTCTCTCTTTATAGTCCTGGAATTTCAAATCTTAGACACTTGCACCATTGATAAATTTTATTAAACTTATTCAAGAACAAAGTCACTTTTTTAGACTTAATTTTCCATCGGGATTACACAAGCTTCTTGAATATCTGGAGGAAGTATCAACTTCTTGATTCAAGTGTTACCTTCTCCATTCAAGCCTCAAGAAGCTTCTTAATTGATTTTGAAATTTAGCTTGACCAAGATGTAACACAAAAGTGTCTTGTAAACTTCTTGTTTTTGTTAACCATTTTTTCTTTTCTTAATATGTGGATGTCTTCATTTCTTTTTGTGTTTTATTTGTTGAACTGGAAATGGGCCTTTTCTTGCATGTTTGAGGAATATTCATGTGGAACCTTTCTTTTTTTTTTTTTTTCTGTTTCTTTTTGTTGTTCACATACTTTAATGATATATATGTGTGTGTGTGTGTGTGTGTATTGTTGAGTGTAAGAAAACAACAAAGAACAGAATATCTTTCTGATAATTTCATTCAAGAGTGAATAGGTATATATATACATCTTCTAGGTAGCTAACTATGGTAAGTATATTAACCTAATTAATCTCCTAACAATCAGCTAATCAATCTCTTGACAATTAGCTCCTATAGTTATGCTTCTATACAAGGTAACTACAGCTGTAACATTGAGTAAGGAGAAACACAGGGCCACAATGTCTGTAGGCCTAGATAACATATATATAATACTGAAAAATTGGATTAAGCAAAAATGGTTTAAAAATGTAACTATTTTATTCCCATTATAGTAACTATTTGTAAGATTTCAGCTTGAAGAAGCAAAGCTTTTGCGTGCCCAAGGACAACATGAAATGGCTATCAGCCTTGCAAAATACATTTCTCAAGAATACCTGTCAAATGAAGAGTCTCCAGGTGTACATCGCTTGGTTGGGAAATGGCTGGCAGAAACTAGATCTAGCAAGTTTGTATCACTTTAAAATAATCAAAAATTTTGTTTTCAGTTTTACAGAATGAAAGGCTAATTTGTTGATTTTTCTCTTTTTTAATTTCCATATTGATAATTCAGCTCAAGAACTATTTTAGAGAAGTACTTGAAACCTGCTGTTTCACTTGCTGAGGATCAGAAAACTTCAGACAAGAAGTCTATAGAAAGACAAAGCCAAACACATTTTCAACTTGCACACTATGCAGATGCTCTTTATAGGAGTTACGAGGAGAGACTTACATCGAATGAGTGGCAAGCAGCAACTCGTTTGAGGAAACACAAGGTACCACAATGTTGTTCAGTATTGGTAGTTGGAGTTGCATTACATCAATAGTTTGTAGCATCATCATTAGTGTTGATTCTGCAGACAATGGAGTTGGAAGCACTAATTAAACGGCTAAGAAGTTCAGCAAAGGTAAATTTTAACCATTTACTATCGCATAGTTTATTTCATGCAATAGATTCCAATTCTATAATGGTATTAATTCCCTCAAATGCTTTGCTATTTTAAAAATTGTTCTTGTATATTCTTTTAGGGGGATAAGACTGACTATTCAGTAAAAATACTAGAGTTGCAAAAGCAACTTGCACTGGACAAGGAAGAGGCTGAAAAATTGCAGGTTATCAATTCTTTTGTTTTGGTATTAAATAATTTTTTTTTGTTGAATCACTTTGTCAAGTTTCCCATGTTAGCAGATATTAGATGATGCTGAAGCAAAATAGCTTTAATTCATTGAATTATTAATTTTCATATTCAACTCATTTAGCAGGCACGTTCAATAGACAATAATCATCCTTTGATGATTCATTTTGGTCATTGATCATTTCGTTTCTGCGCTTTTCACAATGATCTTCACCTGTATAATTGTTTGAATGAAAAGGGAAAAAGAATCTGAGTCAAACTCTTTCTCAGGATGACAGAGACAATTTGCTCAGCTTAGCACTGGAGGGATATAAACGTTGTTTGGTTGTTGGTGACAAATATGATGTCAGAGTGGTATGCACTTACCATCAAAGTCTTTCGACCAAACTGAAATAATATCATTCTAGTTTAGTAGTAACAGTTTAGACAGCCTGAAATGATGTTACCTGAGGATATGTGTTTTAGTGAAATGTTCCCCTTTAGAAGTATATATACTCTTTTGCAGTTATATTATCTTCTGTATCGGCGTATTATCTATTATGTGTAAACATAATATTATTATCAAGTAAATCTAGAATCCTTTTAGAGACTAATCAATGTGCTTTCAGGTATTTCGACTAATTTCTCTGTGGTTCTCTCTCTCTTCTAGACAAAATATCATAAATAGCATGTTAACAACAATTGATGAGGTACTCCACAATGACGATTTACTTTTGAAATTTAAAAAATCTATATCTATATATGTGAATTGAATTTGTTTTTGTTAAACGGGTGCAGAAGTATTGTTTATTGGGTTCTTGATTCCTGTTGAAATTAATTATGCCAGGTTCAGTCTTACAAATTCATGCCTCTTGTCTACCAAGTTGCCTCTAGAATGGGTAGCTCAAGGGACAGCCCAGGGCCTCATAATTTTCAGGTTCTTTGTGAAATTTTTTATTTTTTTAGTTTATCAATAATATGTTGAAATTTGTATTTAACAAGAATTATGGGACTTTGCAGTTTGCTTTGGTTTCTCTTGTGAAGAAAATGGCCATTGACCACCCATACCATACAATCTTTCAGGTATTTGTCTATGAATTTGGTAGATTCCAGTGGTTAGGCTTAGGAACTACATGGCATGCATGAAAGTGAAGTGGACAACAGAAATCTTACTTTCCTTTATGAGTGATTCTCTACTCATTTTTCTCTCTCTAGATACAGTAAATATTTTTTTTTCTTTTGGTTCTTACACTAGCTTCTAGCACTGGCAAATGGTGATCGTATTAAGGACAAGCAACGGAGTAGAAACTCTTTTGTGGTGGATATGGATAAAAAGCTTGCAGCAGAAAATCTTTTAGGAGAGTTATCAGCATATCATGGAGCTATAATTAGACAAGTAACTTCTCTCATTTTTGTTTTGCTATAATATCTAGATCTCCTTACTACATTGGATACTACTTTCTTACTAACACATATTTATATGCATTCATGTGCATAGATGAAACAAATGGTGGAGATATATATCAGACTTGCCGAACTAGAAACACGAAGAGAGGTTAGTCAAATGGAATTATGCTGTGAGTTTTTCTGGAGTCCTGTTTTCATTGTTGATTATGGTCATTAAGATTACGAATCTTTAATTAACTTCCTGCTATCAAGAAAACTATGAACAGTTTATTAATTTTGATTCTTGCCACAGGATACTAATAAAAGGGTTATGCTACCAAGAGATCTACGTAATCTACAACAGCTAGAACTTGTAAGTGCAGCCAGTTATCTGTAACCTTACCAAGCAAATTTTATCATAGTTTGTCACCAATCAAAAAACCATGTAAAAGTATTTTCTTTATTTCAAGGTTATTCTAGTTATCAGGATACTGCGTCTAGATTAATACTTAGATGCTCCTTTTTTTTTTTTTTTTTTTTTTTTTTT
>QANX01002028.1:0-27347 GCA_003254975.1 Ochetophila trinervis | reverse complement strand
TTTTTTTTTTTTTTTTTTTTTTAATCTCTTAATTTTTACCATCAAGGTTCTAAAACTTTTCTTAAATTGTTGACATGTAAGCAAAGTTTTTCTTTTTGATTTGGCCTACGTTACAGGTTAATATGAATAGTTGGACCAATATCTGAACAGCACTAATTTTTGTTATTGATGGTAACTTAACCCATAGCCTAATTGTCTAGTTGATTTTCTGATTGAATCCTGGAACAAACCTTTTTCTGTTAATTTATTGTGTTGCGTGTAAGCTTATCGGATAAGCCTGCATGTGTATTGCCAAATTTCTGTAATTTAAGATGTAAAATGTAATAGTTGGGCTGTTTTAGCTGGATTCAAACACAGTATTTGGTTAGACAAGTAGACTTTCATACCATATTAAGTTTTCATCAATTCCAAAAGCTTAACCTGCTAGAAAGTATATCAAACTATGTATATCTAGCTATCATACACAACTAACAGAAAAATAATAATACTAATAATATATTGCAAGTGTATTTTCTTAATGTTCCTCCACGTCGAGTGTGATTTTGTTCTACCAGTTAAACACAAAACCTTAGCATTAAAGGCCCTTTTTAGTAATGCTATTTGTTTTTGCGTGCATATATTTTGTTGATCTTGAATTACATTCTTGGTGACATTTTGTGGAAAATTACAATTGCCCTCTGTTTGCTACTTTTTCATAAAAGCCTTGTATTTTCAGAAATTTGCGCCTCAGATGTCATTTTCTTTGTTGTAATATCAAAAAAGGGGGTATTACTGTAATCATCCCTATTTTTTTATTCTTTCTTGGGTTTTTTGATTGGCTTATTTGAACGGGCATATCTCTGTTTTTCTTGTTCAAAAAATACTAATAACTAATAGCCTTGCATTAATGTGGAAAACACCAGGTGCCTATAGTGACGGCCACTTTTCCAGTAGATCGTAGTTGTCAATATCAAGAAGGCTCTTTTCCATACTTCAAGGGATTAGCAGATTCAGTTTTGTATGTCTTAATCTTTTTCCTGAAGAGCAATATTTGTTGCAACCTTCTGATTTATGTTGATGAAATTTACAGGGTAATGAATGGTATAAATGCTCCGAAAGTGGTGGAATGCTTAGGTTCTGATGGACAGAAGTATAAACAACTAGCAAAATCAGGAAATGATGACCTAAGACAAGATGCTGTAAGATGTGTGTGTGTGTGTGTTTCGGCATTTAAGTATAAGTTTTCAAGAAAAGAACTTCCAAGCTGTCTGATGAAAGTGTACTGTTCAGAGTAATTATTTATTTTTATTTTTTTCAAATCTTCATCTTTCATGCTTTTGGTATTTTATATTGTTGTCATCATCAAATAACCTTCAAAAGTCTCACTTATCTTTTAAGATCTAGAAAGCTATAGGAGAAAATTATGATCAGTATTGGTTCCCTTCACTGTGATTAAGTGCAAGCTTAAGCAAGAACAAATCAACATCTTCGTTACCTCTTTTTCTCAAATTCAGATATATTTTAATCGATATTTAGTATATATTATAGTCTGTACATTGCCCTTATCCATGAGTATTTACTTTCTCTTCCTTTTACTTTTGTTTTTTTTATTTTATGTTCTACAGTATTTTAAATTATTATCAGTATTGGTTTCCTTCATCTTGATTAAGTGCAAGCTTAACCATGAACAATTCCACATCTTCTTTACCTCTTTTTCTGTAATTCAGATATATTTTAATCGATATTTAGTAAATATATATTACAGTCTGTAAATTGCCATTATCCATGAGCATTTAATTTCTCTTCCTTTTACTTTTGTTATTTTAATTTTATGTTCTACATTATTTTAATTTATAACCCATCTAAAGTATATCAAACATGGAAACAGACCTGCATCCTATAGAACCTAACCAAGAACAATTCCACATCTTCTTTACCTCTTTTTTTTATTTTTATTTTTTAATTCAGATATATTTTAATCGATATTTAGTAAATATATATTAGTCTGTAAATTGCCCTTATCCATGAGCATTTAATTTCTCTTCCTTTTACTTTTTGTTATTTTTATTTTATGTTCTACATTATTTTAATTTATAACCCATCTAAAGTATATCATAAGTCTTGAAACATGGAAACAGACCTGCATCCTATAGAACCTAAGGAAAATATATAATTTGAAGTAACTTGTGAATGGACGAACAGAGCTCTTGTCAATAACTTTGTGTTCTTCCAACTTTTATGTTACAGATAATTTTTAAAGAAATAATTTTTTTTAATTTTTTTACTTGGAAGTTTTACAGGCCTAGATGGCTTGAAGCCAGCTTTGGTGAGAGTGGCATTTTGTCATTCCAGCTTTACTGTAGGAAACAATACTGTAGATAGTTATGAACATATGACCAATATAAATGATACTGTGAAACAGCTCAGCTGGAAAGCTAGCATTATTGCTTACAAAGGTAGAGATGATCCCCCTTATGTTTTGGTTTACACTGATAAAATTATTCTGAATGCTGTAAAGGTAATGGAACAATTTTTTGGTTTGGTTAACACCTTTCTGCAAAACCATCGACATACATGGAAGAGAAGATTAGGAGTGCGTACATACAAGGTATCTTCTTTCATTTCTATCAAACCAAACATTTTAGTTCTTAATAGTTTATAACTCTGTAGTTCTTAACTAAAACGCTTGGTTTATAATAGATCTTCATAAACAAAATAAATATACGATCTTCACGTTTAAAGGATTTTATCAGGAGTTATAAGTTCTCTGACTTGGCTGTATTATTGAGTAAACGCATTTTCAAAATTTTGATTGTACAGGTTGTTCCTTTTACTCCAAGTGCTGGTGTTCTTGAATGGGTTAATGGTACTCTTCCTCTCGGTGAATACCTTATAGGGAGGTAATGTGCACTAACTTAGAGCGCTGCGTCTGGATGTTGATTTATATAATTGACTCATTTTTCAATTTTCAGCACGAGGAATGGAGGTGCCCATGGTCGCTACGGGATAGGCGATTGGTTGTTTGGCAAATGCCGAGAGCACATGATAAATGCAAGTAACATTGCTTTTCTCCATAATATCAACACATCAATTGATTTTTCAATGCCAAATTTTTCTCACAAAATCACTACTTTAATTGTCATAGCTGCTATTTTTTTCCTTTGAAGTTCAAGGTATTCTTCCTACATTTTTTTGTGGGTAGTAATAATTCTTACAACATATCTCCTTGGCTGCCAATTCATGATAAACTAAGGCGCATTATAGACAGAGCTAATCGAGGATGCCCTTCTTCTGGCTCTCTCTCTCTCTCTCTCTCCTGTTTCTTCCTCTTGTTAAATTTCATAAGAACTTTTAACACATCTTACTGCTTTGCTTCCTCTTCAAGGTGCATCCTACTTTTTTTTTCTTTTTCTTTTTTTCTTTTTTCCCTCTTTTCTTGTCTTTTTTCTTCTCTTATCACTCTCTCTCCAACTTGCCTCGTTATTTTTATTATATGTATTAATACGTTTAACTCTTTTCACAACATGTTTTACTGTGTTTTTTTCTAATATATTTTTCTTTCGCAAGCCTTAAGAATTTTAATGGTTTATTCACTTTAGAAACCCAAACTGAANTTGTCTTTTTTCTTCTCTTATCACTCTCTCTCCAACTTGCCTCGTTATTTTTATTATATGTATTAATACGTTTAACTCTTTTCACAACATGTTTTACTGTGTTTTTTCTAATATCTTTTTCTTTCGCAAGCCTTAAGAATTTTAATGGTTTATTCACTTTAGAAACCCAAACTGAATTTATTTTTATCTTTGGCAGGAAAAAGACAAGCGGAAGGCCTATGAGGAAGTTTGCGAGAATTTCAGGTTTGTCTTAATTTTTTCTGAGAAATCAAATTTTCACATGTTTAAACTTTTCTGACCTTAAAAACTATCTGAGACATCATGCAGGCCTGTCATGCATTATTTTTTCTTGGAGAGATTTTTCCAGCCAGCTAACTGGTTTGAAAAGAGACTCGCATACACTCGAAGTGTGGCTGCTAGTTCAATGGTCAGTTTGTATAATGCTTCTCTAACATGCTCTGCCTGTTATCCATTTAAGAAATGTGGAATTTCTTCATTAACATGCATATATATCAAAAAGCTTAAGTTTTCGAGAAGCATCTGCACCTATGTATATATATCGAGCTAGCTAATACAATAGATGGTAACATTAATTCATGGAATTTATACACGCACGTTTGTCTTCCTGAGCTTTTCTTTTATCTTTTTTTCATAATTCCATATATTCATGTGTTGCAAAAAGGTTAATGTAGATGAATGCATATGATCTAAAGCCCATCATGCTCATCTTGAAGCGTCTTGCTAATTTTCTTTTTATTTTCCAACATTAGGTTTCCCTTGGAAACCATAACAGAAGTGTTGATCATGAAATGCAAAGAAAAACGCACATATATATGAGAAGCATCTGCAACTATGTATATATATCAAGCTAATACAATAGATAGTAACATTAATCTGTGGAATTTATACATGCATGTTTGTCTTCCAGAGTTTTTTTTTTTTTTTTCATAATTCCATATATTCATGTGTTGCAAAAAGGTAAATGCAGATGAAAGCTTATGACCTAAAGCCCATCATGTCCATCTTTTCATATTGAAGCGTGTTGCTATTTTCTTTTTATTTTCCAACTTTAGGTTTCCCTAATGGAAACAATAACAGAAGTGCTGATCATGAAATGCAAAGAAAAACACACATATATATGCCTTGATGACAAGTTCACTGGCCAGTAATTGATATTTGGTGTTGTTTGTTCTAAAGGAGAAAATGCTTCTGCATTTAATAATTAGTTTTGCTAAATTTCAAGGCAAAATCTGTGTTTTCTTTCCTTATGCTGAAAAGTTTGTTCCATATACAGGTTGGTTATATTGTTGGTCTTGGAGATCGACATTCTATGAATATCTTAATCGATCAGACTACTGCAGAAGTTGTTCACATAGATCTTGGGGTTGCCTTCGAACAAGGCTTGATGCTCAAGACGCCAGAACGGGTTTGTGCTTTTGAAGCTAAGATTTCCCTTTTTCGCTCCTTTTTTACTACTTTTTTGTGTTAGGATAGTATACTTTTATTTGCCTTGGGAATTACACTTGTAATAAGATTCATTCTTCCTACTTATTGTTCAACATGTGCAGGTTCCATTCAGGCTTACCAGAGACGTCATTGATGGCATGGGAGTTACAGGTGTGGAAGGGGTTTTCAGAAGGTGTTGTGAAGAAACTCTGTCTGTTATGAGGACAAATAAAGAAGCTCTAATGACCATTGTCGAAGTAAGTTACCAAGCTGAACTGCCTTGAATGATAAATGGAACCTTTATTATATATATATATATATTCTTTTATTTTTTATTTTACTTTATCCCTACCCTGATATCATTTGCTTTGTAGGTTTTTATCCATGATCCACTCTATAAGTGGGCTTTATCTCCTCTGAAGGCTTTGCAGCGTCAAAAGGTATTCTATTGTCACTGAGTCTTTAGCATATGCAAATGCAATCCAATTCAAGAATGTAGTTTGCCTGTCATATGAAGCCAAAGTGTTAAAGAACTTCATAGATGGGTTTAAATTGTCAAATGACTAGGAACCAACAAATATGCTAGGCATCGAGTGCTAAGTGCAAACATTTCTTCGTATTCTAGAACAATATATCTTTGCTTATGCTGCCTTTTTACATTTGTGACAAGGAGATGGATGATTATCTGGGGACAAGCTTGGAAGGCTCACATGATGATTATGAAGGGAACAAGGATGCGGCACGTGCATTGTTGCGAGTCAAACAAAAACTAGATGGATATGAAGGAGGTGAAATGCGAAGCATACATGGGCAGGTGATTTTTTTTTTGCTACTATCTCATGATACTCTGTTGTCACTTGCTCAATGTATGTCTTGTTCTTAAATGCATGTTTCCTTTTTCTTGTATGTGGATAAACTTGTTGGGATGTTGTTGAATAAACAGTCGGTTGATTGGTTTTTGGAAATTAAAAAAAAAGTGAAAATAAACACTTTCTTTTGTACAAAACTAAACAAAGCTAAAGCTTCTATTATGTTCCTGTTTTATAGTATCTTATGCAAACAAAATTGGACTTGTGCACAGGTTCAACAACTGATACAAGATGCCATTGATCCTGAGCGTCTATGCCATATATTTCCTGGATGGGGAGCGTGGATGTAATTGATTTGCTTCGAGCTTATAGTTTCATGAGCAACAACCATTTGTACAGTCGGCTTTACGCTTTTTTTCTTCCTTTTTATAGTAAATTACATAAATATTCTTATAGCTCGAAACTTTTGAATATATAGTAACATTATATCTTGGTATTGGTTTCGAGTCTCAATGAGTTGTACAATGTTTTAGCTAGTGAGCTTGAGTATAAGCCATGGGCAAATAAAAAAAGAGCCTAAAATCCGGTCAAACTCACCCGAAATAACCTGATTATGTCCATGTCTGAAACAAAAATTTTAAGCTTGAACTATATCAATTTTTTTTTAAAAAAAAGCCTAAAATCAGGTCTTGAACTATAGTTCTACCTTTGAAATTGTCCAATTTTGTTTTGAGCTGGAAACAAGCTTTAAATTTTTATTATAGACTCAAACGAAGCTTGATTTATTGGGCTATCTGTTGATCGGCTTGAAGTCCAATTCAAAACTCATCCATTTTGGTCGGTTTAAATTCTAGTACAATACAATTGTTTTTATGTGTTTCGATAATTATTAGTTTAAATTATAAACTATATCAAATTAAAAATAATAAATAATTTTTTATTTATATTATGTATGTATAGATATGTAGAATTTTAAAAATTAAATAGTTTATTTATTTTATATGCATAATAATAAATTTATTATATATATCTTGCAGAAATTAAATTTATTATATTGTAAAAGAAAATTTATAATTTTTTATTAAATTTAAATTTATAATGTATTTTTAGTGTATAAAAATATTATAATATTAATTATTATTTTTATTTTTTATATAATATATTTTATATAAAAAAATATTTTTAAATTAAATTTTAAATCTGAAGTCTGATTTATAAAGCTGGCATCAGATTTTAAAATTTAGAATATTAACGGCGCTAAAGTTCTCTTTCGAGCTTAAAAAAAAAAAAACTGATTTATACTTCTAATCAATCTGTATCCAGTATAATTTTATTTTATTATTATTAATTTTTTTGGTAAACCACCTGTATCCAGTATTAGTTGCCGGGCATGGGATCTATGGCCTTTGTAGGTAATCGAACTTAGTTTCATATTTTTCTTTCTTGGCGTCCCAAAAAAAAAATAGAAAAAAAAACTATAATATTTTTCGTACAAATCATCTTCTACGGAAGCTCCACGTTCTTAAAGTGTTGGGGTAACTAATCGTGTTACAATAATTTCTTCTCCACTCTGAAGGGAAATGTACCTTGTTAACATTTACCCTTTATTATAATATTTTTTGCTCTTTGCCCTCCAAACTAAAAACATTTCCCATTGCCCTAAGATCTTGTACTGTCATTTTTCTGTAAATTCTTCTACATAAAATGAAAAATATATTTTTCCATAAAAAGAATTTATAGAATTAATTTTTAAAAGAAATTCCAGTTATACCTTTTAAGGCTTGGGGTACTTATAAGAGGTACTTATAATATCATCTATACTTTTTGGTTTTCATTCTTTCTATATGACAATTTAAATTATCTTCATATCTTAAGTAGAGTTAAATTACTAAATGCCTTGTGCTTTTTCTTTTTCTTTTTTGTGCAAAATTTTATTTTTTCGTGTGACTATTTTACAAAAATTAAATCAAAAACTTCAAAAAAATTTAATCTACATTTTTATTTAAACTATGTGATAATTTTTCAGTTTTATAAAAAATATATGCGATGTTTCAATCAAATGAGCATTTTTAAGTATGTGATCATTTGTAAAAATATATTTAACTATATTAAAATGTATCATACTTTGTAATGTATTTAACAGAATATTGTCAAATATATTTAACTAATTTTGTTTTTGTCAAATATATAACCTACTTTTAAAAGCTAAATTTATTAAAAGAATCATATAGTTTCTTTATTTAAAAATAAAATAAAACTGTAATTAAAAAGTAACTAAAAATGTAGGGAGAATATTGAAGTATTCGAATTAACTATTGGAGAAAATAAAAATCCAAAGAATTTAAAAGTAATTTAACTTTAATAAAAATATAAGAGTAATCTAGATCATTACATAATATAATAGGAGATAGTAAAAGGTAGATGTTGTCAGTAGATGATACTACTATAGATGAAAGGTATATTTTTGTAGTTACCCCAAACTTCATATGGTATGAACTCGAAATTTATATTTTAATATCATAGTAAACTACAATTTATATGGACCTGTTTGGTACACCGATTAAAAAATAAATGTACAGTACTAGCTTAATACAATACTGTGTTTAGTTGTTGCTGCACGTAAAACAAAAAAACATTAAAGTGATGTGGAATTCAAACTTTAATACTATAAATGCTGTATAACGAATGCTGAAGAAAAAATTGTCATAAGCCTGCATTAAAATGATAGGGGGGGCATTTTCTTTTTACCCCCCGACTGACGCTAAATTTCTTTTTTCATCTTTCCCTTTTTTTGTGTCTATGCTATTCTTTTGCTTTTTCAGCGTTTCTTTTCCTTTTTTTTTTTCCAGCTTGTATTTTTCTTTTTTACCTTTGCTTTTCTTATTTTTTTTATTTGCATAATATTTTTACTAAAAATTATTAATTATTTCTGCTAAAATTATTAATTTTATATTCTACATTAATTTTTTTTATTAATTATTTAATATTCTACAACTTAGATGATGTAATAATTTAAAACAAATAGAATATCATGGATTATATAGTTATTTTTAAAATTTTAAAAAGTGGTTTTGTTAAATATAATTTTTATTAATATAATTATTATTTTAGCTAATTATAAAATACTACATATTTTATAACATTATAAATTTATTTAATTTTTTATTTTAAAAAAAAATACAATAATAATTCAAACTAATACAATTCTGCATAAAATATTTTATAGTAATACAACTATAATACAAACTAATATATTACAGCCTACCAAATATACCCTATAAAGTGTTCTTATAAATTCAAATGAGTAACAACAAGGTACTTTAACAATTAAAAATATAATCAACCCAAGAGATACCGCAAAATGAGTAAAAACCAATCATGCATTCGTTTCTGCTAACCGATTTAGCAAAGATGGGTTTATGGATGTGAACTTTAAATTTGTTCCCCTTGTTTGATAAAAACGGACTGTCCAAACGTGGAGACCAAGCAAAATATTTTTCATTACCGTTATTAGAAAAGGATCAAAAATTACAATTTTTTAAATTTTTTTTTTTTCAGATCCCCATTTTGAGTTATGATTATTTCCGTTTTGAGTTTTAAGCTCTGACTGATTTGAATTACTTAGTAGCAAAATCAAATATAAAAAAAAAAAAACTGAGTCCATAATACAAAGGAATAATAACACAGTAGTCCACAATAAAAAATAAACACTAACAAAATAAATCTCAGATTGCTTATTTTTTATTATTTTTGAATATCCTTTTAGCAAAACATGAGAAATATGTCCTGTTCGTGGTCACCAGTTTGTGCAATTTAATTGACAATTTTTTTTTTTTTTATAGATTATTCTTTCGGTCGTAGCTTTTTAAAAGTAAGAACAAAATTAAATCCTGAATTACCAATTCCAATTGTTATGTCAAATTCTGTTGACTTGGACACACTTCCCGCTCATTGTTTTTCCTTGTTCTTATCCCCTTTAATCTATTTTTCTAAGCTCTTTGTCCTCTCAGTCTCTGAGACCTGCTTAGTTTTGGCAATTTATCCAATGTGGCACACCAAAAATATCGTACTTATCTCAGCCTGCACTCACCTTTCACACACAAAATAGGATATAGTTAAATTTACCAAAAAAATAAAAGGATATAGTTTTAACTTTTAAGTATCTCTAGTCTACTAAAAATGTCAGCTAGTAATTGGCTCCCACAGAGAAATTGGCATTAAATTAGACACACCCCCACCCAAGAAAAAAAAAAATCTTCTTATTTTATTAACAAGCTTAAAATATTGAGAAATATTAAAAATTCTTTCATAGACTATCTAATGGGGAGCCGAGCTCAAATTAATCTTCCCAAAATTTAGAAAAATAAAATAAAAATAAAAATCCTTTGCATTTTTTTTCCGTAAATACATTTTTTTTAAATAATATTTTTTTATCCAGCCGACTATTACCAACCAGCAGGCCCTTTTGTCAGAAAAAAAGAAAAAAGAAAAAAAAAAAGAAGAAGATATTTTTCAAAAGATTAGGATATTTTTCAAAAAGCTTAGTCTCCTTATTTGACCCGTTTCCTCATTGACGGTGCAAATCTTTTGCCTTAAGCGGGTGGGTACCGCCTCATAAGCCCAGCCCAGTAAAGCCCATGATATCTAATAACCGAACCGGCCCATTAATCCAAAACTAGTGGCCCTCCCAAAACTACTAGCGCCGCACCGCTAAAATCAAAAGGCGGTTCGTTAGTTTATGAGCAATTAGAATAACCGCTCTCGTTCTTCTCGTCGCTGTTTTATCAGTCATGTCCCTCTTCTCCAAGTAATTAATACCTTCTTTTTTTTTTTCTCTCACTTCAAATACTTGCTCATATTTCCAAATACCCATTTCATTTCAGATTATCTTCTTCTTCTTCCTTGTTTACCACTTCATTTGCTTCTTCTTCTTTTTTATTTGCTTTGTAATCAAGTTTCATGCACGCTCGGTATTTCTAAATTTAGAGTTAATACTCTGTTTTCTCTGAGTTTCATGTGGAATTTAGTTTTGAGTTTGTTTCTCTCTTTTTTTTCTCTGTTGTACAAATAATGTATACTTAGATTGGTTGCTTTGCAGTGTTAAAAACTTTTTAACGTGATTGTAATTTTTTTTTTGGGGGTTCTAAATTTGGCGACTCGACTTTGTAGATTTCATTTCCGATATTCTTTTTGTTTTTCCGGGTATGTTAACATTGGGTTTTGGACAATTTTACGTTTTTTTCCTGTTTTGGGACTGATTCAAAAGGTTCATTTTGCTCTTGATTTTGCAGTTCCTTCCGTTCAATTTGCTATTTTTTATTTTTTTTTAAAACAAAATATATAGATATTTTTCTTTGATTTTTGAATCACATTAGCTTTTCTGTTTTTTGTCTTTAGTGGGTTGGTTTTGGTTTCGCGAAAAAATGGAGTATAACGGAGATCAGTGTCGGTTTTACTCTGTCTTGCCTCATGGATTTGAGACATTACCTCATGATCGTTCACCAGAAATCAGACAAATTGATCGGATTTCGCATCCGGGTATCGGCGATTCTGCCTCAGAGACCGTCCAAGATCAGGAATCATCGGTTTCCGACTCCGAAAGTGGCATTTCCGGTACCAACTCCGACGAACTCCGATTCCGTAACAATGGGTTGGTCAAATTGGTTGAAGGGGACAAATTGCACGACCTTATTAAGCGGAGGTTTATTTCTGGTTTGGGTTCGGTTGGAGCTCAAGCTTCAGTCATAGCCATACACAAAAACACATATTCTACCATTATGGATCAAGCTCGGCTTCATACGTTTCAGATACACTCGAAAGCATTGGAGAAGAAATGCGGAGGCGATGCCAATGTGAAGTACGCTTGGTATGCAGCTTCCTCTCAGGATGACATCTCCAATATCATTTGCCATGGATTTGATCACTCTCAGAACAATGGATTATATGGCTGTGGAGTCTATCTTGCTCCTGATCATTGTCCTTTGGAATGGTAAGCAAGCAAATATCTCATTTTAGTTACTTGTTGGCTTTTTTTGATTCATAAACAAATTGTTTGTGAAATGTAATTCTGGGTCTAATTCGGATGAGAATTTTCTTGTGTTTGTGTAGTGTCAAAAGGTCAATTGCTGATGAGACCGGCCTGAAACATGTTCTGTTATGCCGTGTGATATTGGGAAAGGCAGAGCTTGTTCCTCCCGGTTCTGAACAATGTCGTCCGAGTAGTGAAGATTTTGATTCGGGAGTGGACGATTTGTCATTTCCAAAGAAGTATATAGTGTGGGAAATCCACATCAATACTCGCATCTTGCCAGAATATGTTATAAGTTTCAGAGCTCCTCCTTCTTCATGCTTAGAAGGTAAGGCAAAAAGTTATTTCTATTTAGCAGGAAATTTGGTGAGTTTTTTTTTTATGCTGTGTTTCTAATTTGTTTTGTTTTTGTTTAGGGACTGCAAGGATCCGAGAGCCCTTTGGAAAGCCAAAATCACCATGGATGCCATTTCCAACTCTAATCTCTGCACTCTCAAAGTTGTTACCTCAGCCTACTATTGCCTTGATCACCAAGTATCATCGCCAACACAGGGTGAGTTGCGAGTCTTGTTTGCTTTTACTTGAGGCAGCTTATTAATTTCAAATTTTTATTTTTTCCCCTTTAGTTTAGCTGTTGTTATTTGTGTACGACATATTCTATTGACATTTATTTTCCAGGAAAACAAGATTTCGAGGCCTGAACTAATACAACGAGTGAGGCGACTAGCAGGAGATGAGTTATTGATATCAGTCATTAAATCTTTTAGAGCTAAAGTCTGAAATAGGTATAATCCCTATCATTCCTATCGTCACATTTACAATATTACTTTTTGGCTAAGGATTGTTTAAATCTTGTCAGTTTGGAATATTTGATAAAAAATAGGTAGAGATTTGTTTGCTTTATATGAAAAAATTATTGATATAAGCTTACGTCATCTATTATAACTGGGGTGAAAAGTCAATTGCCATGGTTCCTAAATTGTCCAGTAGTGGCGAATATATTCAATATAGTTATTCCTACACTTGCAACAGTAGGTTTTCTTTCTTCCTTTTTTTTTTTAATCTTTCAAGTGTTGAGTAATTCTAAAGCAGGATGACATGTAGTTCATTATAGTTTTGTATAGATGATGATGACGATGATAGATCTAGAACAAAGTTGATATTTGTTAGTAATATTATTAAATGGGTTTGCGGATCTTTCTAATCGGTACAATTTCAACGGCTATATCCACTATGCATTATGTTCCACGCTATTGTCTATCTGGGTAAGTAAATATTCTTTGGGTGTGTGTTAGTCAGGGCATAGAATTTTATTTTGTTATAAAGTGTTCGCGATTGGGTATTGATTTCAAAGTGAATTCGTGTGTTAGTATCAGTGAATTAAAAATGTGAATCTGGCCAAGGGAATAAAACTGGTGGAGTACTTTTAGTCTAATTGTTCATTATTTCTACTCTCTCCTTTATTCGTGGTTATGTTTAGTTATACCTTTGCACAAGTAGAAATTGTTCTTCCCCTATTACCTAATCTCTTGATGGAAATACTTGCCTTTTTCTTCTTCATTTGTTTTGTTAGCCTTAAAACTGAAAAGCTTTTAGAACCGTAGTTTCAAAATAGATTTATTATGTGTTGTTTGTCTTTGAAGTTTGAGAATTTAAAGCTTTTTCCCAAAATAATCTGATTGGATGTGTTCTATTTTATCAGCACAACAGATGTTGGGTCAAAATGAATCCATGTCATGAGAAATGGGGTGAGAGCTTCATTAAAATGCAGGCACTGTGGATGAACCAAATCTTGTTTTGACAACTCAAAAAGGGCAGAGTTGAAGATTCAGGTTGCAGTAAGGATGTAAAAAGTTGGACTAATTTGACATATATGCTAACCAGTAATTGAGTGATTCAGGAAAAAAAAAGCACACTTTTTGAGTAGGGGTTTACCTATATGATTGATCAAGTTTTGGGATTGAGTGGGTAGTAATTGAGAACTTTACTTCTGTATAATTGTACAAGAGGGAAAGGATCCTTTCCCCAAACGCTTGTTGATAAAGATTTATATATTCTCAATAGTTTTTCTAGTTTATTCTCTCAAATGGATTTTAATGTTAAGTATAACATGGACACCAATTGATGATGGAACTATTATAGGGGAATTTGTACCATGCCCATGGTTTAGATCAATTAATAAAAAAAATTTACTCTTTTTATTCTAATAGTTTCTGTACACCAGCTTAGAGCCTTCTTTGTAAAAAAATCATTTTATCTCTCATCTTTCATACATTTTTAGGATCTCTACAATTCTTTTTCTCTCTTTCTTTTCTTTCTCTCTATGCAACTCTTTCTATTTCACTTTGTTCTCTTTTTTTTTTTTTTCATCTCCTCCTTTCTCTATTGTCACCTAAATCAATGGTCCATTCCAAAGCTGGAGTAAGTCATTATTTATCTATCATAGTAAAATTCACTCATCTGAAAAGATTGTGCATATCGCCCATAAAGGGGCAGTGTGCTAGTTCACGGGCAGTGATGAAGTTTATCATGCACACTGCTCGTGGCACACATGTCGCCCCAACCATGGCAGTGTGTCGTTGAAAGGGCTCAAGTCAGAAACAATATATGATAAATTTCATTCCCACCACCCCTAAATTAATACATAGTACGTGGATTAAAACACCACCATTTTATTGGCCAGTGTGTTATCGTAATGGCAGTGTATACAACAGAAACAACGAATATAAAATGTTTCTTTTTTTGCAGAAACAAATATATTTAAATATTAAAAAATAATACATTTAACACCAAAACGTCAAGTCAAAATATGATGTTATATTAATAAGTATAAATTTCAATGACCAGATTACAGATAGTCATAAGACATCTACTCGGTCATTGGAAAATACCAAAAAAAAAGAAGGTAAATTCTCTAGAAAACTAAAATAAAAAATTAGATTAAATTAAATTTTACTAGTGTTGTCATCGCTTCATTATAGAGTTTTACCACTATCAAACCAGTGTAATTTAAGCAATCTCATGGAAAAGCAACGCTCCAATGATAAATAACCAGAAACGAAATCAGCAGCTTCCTTTCTAATGTAGCACTCAGCACATATGCATTCGTTGCAGTATGATTTTTTTCAGTATTACTGCCACAAGATGATCAACGACAAAGATGATGGTGACGGTGGTAGTGGCAACGGTGACGATGACGGTGGATGTGACAGTGGTCTTGTGGCCTTCCTCTTTGACGGCTCTGGTGATGGGCTTTGGGACTTTCTCTTAGAGTTCTCTTGTGGTTGGGAATTAGCTATTTGAACCACACATTGTGTTTTCCATTATTTGCAATAAGATTGAAACTGAAATACGAGTTTAAAAAATAAGTTTATTTAAACTCAATTTGAAAGTATTTATAAAGTCATTGTGGAAATAAGTCTTTTCATATTCATGGAAACATTTTTTAGAAACACGCACACCGCACTTAGAAGGTTAGAGCATCTCCAATAGAATGTGCATTGTTGAAATTAACATGTCACATAAGTACATATAGACATTATTTTAAAAAAATGCTCTCCAATGAAAATGTCTATAATGAGTGTCGAGCTGACGTGGCCTTGACATTGTCAAGGTGAATGTCTAATTTTAGAGGCTCTGTCAGACATTGTCAAGCTTTCAAAAAAGTAAAATTTTTTCTTAAAAATCTGATTTGCTTAAAAATTAAAAATGCTTAATAAAATATATAATTAATTAATAACTATAAATAATTTTTGTACACATTACCATTGGTAAACAATTTTTAAATTGATTGTGCATTGATGCCACATAAATTTAGACAATATCTATTTTCATGCCACATATACAGCAATCCACATTCTCTATTAGAGATGTTCTTAGAAGTCTCATCATTTTGTTTTTGTCATATAACACACCATTTATGGTATGAGCGGTACGGGGAGGTGTATTTTTTCACAATTGAGGCACATGACTAAGATTCCTCCTCATGTGGAATAACAAATCATCCATAGTTAAGCATTGTGTTGTTCCACATATGGGTGAAAGATAAAAATAAGAAATAACTAATCATTGTAATCAATTATAATCATTAAATATATGTAATATATAATAATTAGATATGGTTAAAAGTTGAAAATATCTTTGTAATTAATAGTATTTCAAATTCAATACATGACGAAAATGAATTGGATAAAATTTAACTAACAAATATTACATATAACATTTGAGAATTGCTTAGATAATTAAAAAATAAAATATAAGACAAAGTTATGTATATAAAAAATAATAAAAATAGTGCAAACTTGTCCAAACATAGGGCGCTAGAAGATGAATTGGCCATTTAATTGTACAATATACCGTATATATTTAATCACCATCTTTAAGCTAAAAACATTGCCCATTAGACAACTTTTATAAGGCAGTGATGATCGACTTTAATTTCGGTTTTTTTTTTTTTTAGTTTGTTTTTATGCTTGTTTCATCCAAAAAAATTTCAATATAAGGGTTTGGTAAAAAAGTAACAATTCAAAATTTTTCCAATGAGTTTGAAAATTTTTGAAGAATTCAAATGAGTTTTTCTTTTTTTAAAAAAAAAATTGCATAGAAAAAAAAGAAAGAAAAATAGTTACAAAGATTTTAAAGATATATAAAAAACGAGGGATATAATAATTTTTTTTACCAAGAAGACTACGAACTTTGGACAGAAACTATTAAAAAAAAATTTTTTTTTCATTAATTAGCCCAAACTATAAGTACAAATTCTCCATTATTATAAAAAATTAATAAATGAAATGAGACAATTCATTTCTGACTGTTTTATGGGCCAGATTCTAAGCATAGTTCACAAGGCAACTCCATAATTAATTGGTCCAACATCTGAAGCCCATTTCAGTCTAGTCACTGCACTGATCCTTAATAAATAATTTAAGATGAAAAAATCTTTATTGACTTGAATCAAAATGGTAAACATCAAAACGAAATATCAGCGTCTTCTTGCTGTCCCAGCGATGCATGCATTAATCTCAACCTTAGAAATATTTTTTGCTAAGAATCTCAACCTTAGAAAGTGAAACAACTGGAACTACTTTTCATAATAATAAATATACTATTAAACTGCATTCAATTATAAAATAATTAAATTTCTGTGATCAGTATATCTTCTCTGTTTAGGAGTCCAATTTCTTTCTTTCATCAACAGTGATAAAAAACTTTTAATAATAATAATAGTAGCCTTCCATTTCTTTTTACGTCAACTTATTTTAAAAAAGGAAATTATAAAAGTAAAGTTTTTTTTTTTTTTCTAATATAAATTGAGTTTTAGAACATGCATATGAGTGACAAAATCATAATGGTTTTTACCAGCTAGTTTGGAAATCGATTCAGTAAAAAAAAAAAAAAAGTGGAGAAATCACCCACATGGTGTTTCAGGTAATTTATTATAAACAACAATCATCAAAAAGTGTTTTATGTTTTTGGCCAAAAATTATGGAAGACAGTTTTATCTTTCTTATAAGACATTTTAAAATCATTGACAAACATACAATAAAATAGTATTGTAGACTTATTTATTCTGTTACCTTCAATTTTTAAAATTTATGATAATTTTCTTTTTAACTTCTAAAATTGATGATAGTGCTCCGTATTATAGTGCCAATGTCCCACTCCATTAATCCCTGTCAAATCTGAGCGTTAAGTTAGACATGTGCCGTGCCGTGCACGTGATACTGAAACAGGGTAATTTTTGTCTTTGTTTCTTATTTTGAACCCAGTTCAGTGCTGTTTCCATACAACACAAATGATAAATTATTTTTCTTATAAAAAATGTAATTTTTTCACTCAAGAGAAAATTCCATACAATAATTGCAAAATAATAGTGATAATAAAAAATAAAATAAAAAGTTGGAAACCCAAAGCTCTGCAAATTTCCATTTCCATTTTCGTCCATTTGTTTCACCTTTTTGTTTTTCTAAAACAAAAACCCACAATCAACAACACCACCCCAAAACGAAAACCACCCACAAATCCAAAAACCACCTCTCCCTTTCTTTTTAGATCTCTCACCGTTTGGGTTAGAATATCAATTTTCAAATCCTCATACATTTGTCATTCAACGCTTTCTGGCTTTTTTTCCTCCTTCTTCCTCATTATCTATGTGGAAGGTGTTAGATGGAGAGGATTTTTTTTTTTTTTAAATGAAAAGGAAATTTAAAAATATAAAATAAAAATTGAAAGAAATTATTTCCAAAACTAAAAGAAATCTTAAAAAAAAAAAAAGCCAGGAACTTCTAATTAAATATATAAAAATATCAAAAAAAAAAATTATTATATGTAATATATACAGAATAAAAACTACATTTTTTCGTATCCATTCATGATCATGCTCTAGAGCAAAAAAAAATTGCTCGTTTCCACTCTGTCCAATTGAATTTTCAATTCTCTTAAAAATTCAATCCCGTGGAAGGTAAATTTTATTATTTTAAAGCAGTTTTTTTAATATTCCATTTCATATGTAGATATGATCTTTTTGGAATTTATTTGATTTTAACATGTATTTTTAATTTTTTTTAGGTGAAATTGTTGAGTTTGGAATTTAGGATTTCAAAATTTTAAACTCTTACCAACTGAAAAATCTTAGCTCCACCATTAAGCTGAGCATTGCAGAAACATAAGACAAATAGACATAATACAGCCTAACAGGCAAAAAGGTCCAGACTAAATGTGAAAGCTTCAAACTCATCCAAAACCAAAATGACTTTGTAGACAATGTCATTCTCATGAAAGTAATTTTTTTCTAGAAGCAGAAGAAAATGGGATTTCCATGACAATTGAGGGTGGTGGCCCACAACCGTATATATATATTATGATAAAACTGTAAAGTTAGGCAATTTATTTAATAAGAATCATATATAATATGTGTCGCTCACCTCTGCTGGGTCCATGGCCATCCAATCCAAATGCTGAAAATTTCATAATTAGTCTCATGAAATGAAAATTCAGCTTCCATGTTCCTTTCATTGATTTACATTACATCTCCCAAAAATAAAAATGTTTACTAATTATTTCTTTTGAGCAATTCTTTTCTTTATATCCAAGGAATAGAAAAATAAAAAAAGGAATGAATAAAAGGCAACGAAAATATGCCTAAAAAATAATTTACTCAACCTCTTCTATTTTTAGTGTTTTTGAGTATGACTAAACAAATGGGAAACGTGCTTCTTGTTCTTTTTATTATAATTAATATATATATATATATATATAAACTCAAAGCTATACATTTCATAGTTTTAGCATCAAATTTTTTTATTATAAACTTTTGAATCATTTTAAAAACTGAAATTTAAAAATAAATTAATATAGATTTAATAGCATAGTAAAGTTCTTTTTAAACCTCTACCATTTAAACGACCCAATGCTGGAAAAAAAAATTATGATGGTAGAATCATCAAGTTTGACTTAATATGAGCTTTATCATGTGTGTGTATGTGTGAGCTTGTGTTTGTATACAATTTTGTTAATATAGACAATGTCGTTTATCATTTAGTGTACAATAATTTATTACAGCTGTTCAATGTGCATACTTAATAAACAAAACTATATATATATATATATATATATATTATTTTTATTTTTGATTTTGATTTTGATTTGCTGGGAACATTTTATGCTGGACATCTATTAAGTAAGTATTGCTAAAGATTGTTACTTGCCTAGCTAGACCTTTAGTTTAAATTATTAATCAACCTCTCAATATTATATATATATAGTACTGCTAATATGAGCGACATAGCCTATCACTCAATGGGCGACATCCCATATCAGTCGTCTGATGTATATACTCAGATGCATTGACCCCGTAAATATATATCAGACGACTGATATGGATTGTCGCCTATATTAACAGTTATATATATATATATATATATATATATATATATATATTGAATCTTTGAGCATGCTTTGATTGCTCTTGATTGCATGTAGAGGCTCCTTTACTTACATCCAAAGGCTAATTGTAATGCTTGGGATTTAACCTACCAAAGAAGAAAGAATGATGAGTAATACCTACAAGCTTTATATCCCCCTACACCTGCTTTACATTACTTGCTAATGCATCTCACTTTATCAAAATCTAATCCAATATAATTGTACAAAATTATTTAATTTCAAGATGTCTCTTTAACCATTCAAAACTTGCCAAATGCAAATGTGATTAATAAACAAATTTATATTTAGTTTGCTTAAGAAAAAGTAATTGGTATCTTGTAAATTGTAAAAGTAATAAGTTATTCGATGATTTGATTATGAAACTACAGTACTATGTCCTCGGTTTAGGCCACAATAGCACTTCATTTTGTGGAAAATGTATTGGCAATTAACATTAATCAAGCTTGTAAGTATTGGTCCAATTGATTCAACTCATACAAGATGAATGGTAGAGTCATATATGGACAACATGTTTGAATATTTCTAATTGGTTGGTGACTCGGTAATATAAAACAAATGTTCCAAAAATAGATTCTACGTAATTTAATTAAACTTTATCCTTAATTTTATAATATGTTTGGTATAGGTCTAGCTAACGTAAAGGCAATTAATAACGCTAATTTTATTCAAAAAGCTTGTCTTATTCATGCAGGTTGGAAGTTGGAAATCCTCCAGAATCAAGCTTTTTTACTCAACAATATCATCACCTCAAACTCCCTTCTTCTTAATTCTACATTAAAAAAATTATATAGAAAATGCTAATTAATTTCTCCTTCTAGATATACAACTCGACCAAAGTCTTAAAGAATAAGATAATATATATATATATATATATATATATATATTATAATCATGCTCAGATCAGGTCGACATAATAGTTTTAAAATCTGATTTTTTTTTTTTTACTTTTAAATTGCCTCAAAAACTAAGTTTAAAAAATAAACTTATAGTTTACGGCATTCTGACATAGTTTACTTTTTTCAAATAATGTTTTAGTATGTTAATAAATTAATATTTAATTATTAATTAAATTTTAAATACTTTTAATTTTACGTGATCCAATACTTAATAAAGAAAAAACACAATTCTAAAATTATCAAATCAACATTACTTGAGCCTGATTATATATATGAATTATATGTATCTACTATGTTTATGGGCATAAATTTAAAAATGTGAATATATATCATTCACTTTAATATTTTTAAGTAGATCTAATAGTATAACATTAAAAACTTTTATATCAACTTTATAAATTTAATTTTAAAAAATAAATCCTATCTAATCCAATTAAATGAATTTAAGGAACATAAAATCTTTTTTTTTCCCTTTCAAATTAAAATAATATTGTACACACAAAGTGTTATTGCTTTGGTTTTCTGATTATAAAACGATGGCATTAACTAGCTGAAAGTATGAAACCACCGAACTTTAGTATTGTAACGACTGGTGGAAACTTCTCCTAATGATGATTTTTATTTTATTTTCAAATGAAAATGGAATGCCGATCTTAAAAAGTTATAATCATTATAATTTTAATTTCATGTGAGCTTTAAAAGTTATAAAAATTCAAATGCAAACGATACATCACTATTTATTTAGAATAACGATCGAATTTAGGTTTTTTTTTTGGTTAATGGAAACGATTTTAGGTCAGTGAAATAATAAAGAAAATAAGTTCTACTAATTAATGAATCATAATTATAGACAAAAATATAAAGTTTTTTATTAAAAGAATCAAAAGTTAAAAACTAATTTCATATTATAATATAATATATATTATCATTTTCTTTACCGGATAATATACATCAAATAATAATAATAATAATAATAATAATAATAATAATAATAATAATAATAATAATAATAAAAGATGAGAAAAAGGAAACAATATTATGGCATTATGCTTATGCAATTGAATTTATGGGTAAGCATTAAAGAATAATCATTTGGAACAGCTTTGTGTTTACACTAGAAGAAAAAATAAAACTATTACGTGGTGCAATTGTTGACTGCCACATGTCTACATATTCGGTTGCAGGTGCTGTGGAAAAATAAATTTTTTTTTTTTTGGTGAATACCGTGGAAAAATAATTAGATGGTCCTAGACCAGAAATTTATATAGAATTTTTTTTTTTGGAATTAATTCACACATAAAATACAATGTTATAATTTTAATATTTTAAAATCATGTGGTCTGAAAATCACTCAATTTTGATTCTTAGACCATGTCTGTGATAATAAAATCCTAATTATCCACGTAATTTTTTGTCGTTTGTAGCCACCGACTTTCCTCACCTTTTCACCTAAAATTTGCTCTCTTTAAAACTTTAATAAAACCATTGCATACAATTTTTCCACCTATTAACAACTTATTCTCAACCGTTTGATTTGAAAACCCGTAATGCTCAAACTACATAATAGTGGGACCCATTTTAACAAAAGACCTTTTTAAAATGACATATTTTCTATTATTTTCCTTTGTTGGATTAACAAAATAAAATAATTAATATTAGAGTTTATTACATTTTAAATCCAACATTAGATACTCTATTAAAGGTGGAAGAATTAAGACTCGAGTTCTATTGTCCTCGCAGGAACCTACTCTATCTATTTTACACATAAGTTTTTTTTTTTTTAATATACCATTTAGTTTTCAATTCACTAGATAAAAATTGATGTAAATAATATTTATTGATTGTCAAATGACAATGAATAAACAAATGAAAGAGATCACTGTTATATGAGTAATGTAGTGTCACAAATCATTATCATTAAAAACTTAATAATATTCATTTATGACTCATATATTAATTTTAAAATCATGTAATATTGTACATGATTATAAATTTTTAAATTTAAATTATCTATGATAATTAAAAATGATAAATGCATATAATACTTTCTCTTTTTTCTTTTGAAGATTTAGAAGTAATGATTCACACCTAAATCTGGTCACTTTTAAGCTCAACTTAGAGTCTTACATATTTTTATTTTTTGTTTTTATTTTTATTTTTTTAAGGTGAGTCAATTTGGAATTTTATATTATATATATATATATTTGGCTAGAATTATTAAATTTTGAATCTAAAATTTTTAAAAATCTTTAATTCTGATACTAAATTAAGTTATCATTGATTTTAAAAGTTTAAACTATTAAAAAGTGGATCAATATTTTTTGTTTATTATTCTCTAACATTTATAGCCTTATTTATATATAACTTAAATAACAGCTCTTATATGGTAAAGATGAGATAATAGCTTTATGATAATTGGATATCTTATTTGGTAATATACCTCATATAATAATGTAAATTCATTTAAATATATTATGATAGATTTTAAATAAACTCTAATTAAAAAAATAACAATTCATCAAATTTGCATGCGATTCCCTTGTAATTATTATAAATAAATAATTTATTTATTTTTCATTTCGATGATCATAACAATCAGCATTGATGATATAACTTGTTATATAGAATATTTTACTACAATTAGCATGTTTATTATATCAAAATCTATTACCAAATAGTTTACTAATTTGTATACCAAATAATGTAGCATTATCTTAATTATTTATATTTATCTCTTTAAAAATTTACTCATCCATATCTAATTATATTTATTTTTTTAACTAAAATAATAATAATAACTCATCGTTACCACATTATTTTGTAGATCATTTAATGCACGTACCATTAATGGTATAATTAAGGTCCAAGCATTTGTAAGAAGCCATACGTACTTTCATTTGTATCGAATTAAATTGAGGCGTACTGATAAAGCAAAGATCAACCACCCACAAAAATAGCATTAATTATTAATAACATACATTTATTTATATATAACAATTTGGACCATATATTTTCCACTTAATAAAAGATGATTCAAAAGATAAAAAAACAAAATTATATGTAATTGTTATGCTATATCATTTGTGTTACATAAATTTAATAATTTATAATTATATATAACATTGCAGAATAATAAAATAAAATATATAAATATTATAAATTGTTCATAGTACTATTTTATCTATATATACAAGTTATATTTTTTTACAATGCAAAATATAAAAGAAATAAAGAAAGAAAAGGTTTGTAAACACCACATGTATAATACAGAAGCTACTAGTACCATTACGTCTTTTTTCTTTTTGCTGGATAGTACCATTACGTGTTGATGAAGCAAAAGAACCCAACCTCATCAACCTCCTTCTTCACACACACCCCCATTATACATTATAGCCTATAGGTAGCCGTCTTTTGCTTCTCATACACATAAAAGAAAAAAACCCTACACGTATTTTTTAAGCCGCTAAATCCATAACTAAAACTAACACTAAAAAACTTCACCTTTTTAAATTTTTATAAATTTTTCCTAAAATTTTCCAATATTCCACAACCACTCACCACTATATATCCCAAAACACCCAAAAATCTTCCAAGCCCCACACTTTGTGTAATTTCCACCAACTTCTTTCTTTCTCTACTTCTCCAAAATATCAACAACGACTTGGTTTTTTTTTTTTTTTTCCAAACTTAACAATTCCAATAGCTTGCTTTGTTTTTTTTGTCTTCCGTACAAATGCAGGCTGGTCCATTGCTTTCTCTTTCGCCTAGCTTCAATAGCTACTCTTCCACTGGCAAACTCGCTGAGATTGCTTCTAGAGTTGTTAATGAACTCAGGCAAGAAAATAATGTCTCCAATGGCGGCTGTGTCTATGATCCTTGGGAAAACGATGAGAATTTAGATACCCAATTCGGAGAATTGTCTTTGAATTCAAACCCACATGAGGAAAATTTACCACAGCTTGATCTCGATCTTGATCATCACAATCATGAAGATGAAGATGAATTTGAATTCGCCTCTGTCTGCAGAGATTTGGGTTCGTCGTCTCCAATCTCGGCCGACGAGATCTTCTATAACGGTCAGATCAAACCCATTTACCCTCTTTTCAACCAAGACTTACTTCGAAACGACGCTCCGCGAAACGTCGTCGCCGATCAAGCTTCTTCGACGGAATCGAAGACACCGACGACGACGAAGACTCGTTGTCGACAGCCGCTGAGAAAGCTCATGATCGAAGAAGAAAGAGAGACGGCATCGTGCTCTTCGTCGGAATCCGAGGAGCTCGACGGTCTCTTGCCGGAAAGTTTTTGCGTCTGGACGCCGAAAACCACCTCTGAGTCAACAACTCCGGGAAGGTGTAAGAAGAGCAACTCAACCGGGTCGTCGAAACGGTGGAATTTCCGGCAACTTCTTAGCCGGAGCAATAGTGAAGGTAAGGATATGTTTGTGTTTCTTAATCCGAGCAAGAAATCAGAAAAAAGTATCTCCGGCGAAGGAAAGGTCGCCGGAAAAGTGTCGGCGAAAGAGGTCTCCGTCAACGGGCACGGCACGGGTGGAGCTCACGAAGCGCATTACGGGAAGAACAGAACAGTTAAAGACGGAGATAAGAAGAAATCGTTCTCGCCGTACACGCAGGACCTAGTGGGGTTTTTCTCAAATGTCAACGGGCTAAGCAGGAATTTGAACCCATTTTGAAGATCTTTTTAATTATTAAAAGATTAATTTAAATCATGGAGTTTTCTAAGTTTAGTATTTTGCGAGTGTTCATATTAATTATGTAAAAGGAAATTTTATTTTTTTCTTCCTTGTTTTTTTTTTAACAGATTTAATTAAGTTTAGTTTTGGGTCTTTCTCTCTTCATTTTGTGTAAATAAATATGTAACCTACTTTGTTTGTTTGTTTGGTTTTTTTGTTTTTTTGTAATCTTTTTGTAATTTTTTAAATTTGTTTCTGCTAATGAAGGTGTGAATACGTGTAAAAGGTGTTATTGCTATTGTGACAAAATGTGTGGGTCCCACACGACAAAGATAAAAAGGTAAAGACTCTATTTGAGCAACAATTAGGGCGTCTATTTTCAAAAACTTTTGCCAAGAAAATTCATGGAGGAAAAAGAATGAGAGTGTCTAGTATGCTTTTGTTGAAGATTTAATTCTCCTAACTTTGTTGAATAAATGCAAGTAATAATGATAAGTAAGTATAAGAGCAAATTCTTCCAAAGTTGGGTAAGTGGGTATGTATAATTAGGATAATATTTGACACAAAATATATAAAACCACTAACATGCTTTTCCTATAGATAGTACACATAAATCCCAGATAAACATTTTTACAAATAGTCTCATAAAAGCCCTGGTTTAATATACAAGTCAATCAAATTAAAGTAGCTATAGCTTTGAATAATATGCATACAAATATTATTCATTAATATTAATTAGAATTGAAAGCTTAACCTTTTTCATGACAATTTTGGATTAATTTTCAATGAACAAGTTTTTTTTTTTTTGGCGGGGTGGTTTAGGATCAGTAAGTAAGTTTTAATATAATTGAAAAATAGAAATTTGAATTTGATTGAGGAGTTGGGTATTGAAGAATTCAAAACCTTAAATTTTCATTATTATCATTAGTTACAAAGTCTACATATCAAAGTTTAAAGAATAAAATGGATAGCGAGTTGGGGTTTTAATTTCCTTGGTCTTGTGCATAATGACATATTACCTTACATAATCATATATTTTGACAATTCATATGATATCTCAAAATCATATATATAATAATATAATATGTTTTTGTTTTTAACTTTGGAGTTTTGCCCTCTTTTACACAAAAAGTTCAACTAATTTGATGCAAGCAAAAGACTTTTAAAACATGATGGTAGTAGTTATATATATTGCAATAGTTGATCTAATCATTTTCTTGCAAAAGCTTCTTTTATAAATTTTTAAATTGTTGCAAAGATTAAAATTTGAAAATGCATAAGTTGGCATAAAAAATATATAGACAATTCATTTTACCTATAAATGATTATTATTGTTTAAATTTCAGTTTTTAAAATGATTTAAATTTGATAAAGATATTAGATGGTGAAATTATCATGCCAATATGATGTAAATTGGCTCTTTATATATATATATATATATTAATTTTGGTATTGCAAAGTGTCCATGCCCAAATTATAGTTCGTGAATACATTCCTCCACATACGATATGACAGAGATGTCCAACAAATTTCCTCTATATGTCTCGCTACAAGTGGTGGGAGGAGCAAAGTTGATTGACCTCCATTAGATTTTAGATATCTAAACGGAATTTTTATATATGTTGTCATTACTTTTTTTTAATGAATATGTAATTTATTTTAACGATAAAATTGTTTTTAAAAATAAAATTTTAATAACGATCGAGATAAAAATGTCAATTGAATGTATAGATGATAGCTAGCATCTATATATGTATATATGTTTGCATGCGTTATTAGGTTGTGACAAATTATGATTATTTCTAGTCACAAAAGTTGCTTCAAACCATTAATTTAGGTGGATAGATGAATGAAACTGACTAACTTGCTATGCATAATATTCTTTCATGCAATAGTATCATATAGGGTGGATAAAACTAAACTAAACCGTTTAAATTG